>SNQJ01S0046338.1:34857-49812 GCA_010110895.2 Picea sitchensis
TGTTGGGGCCGACTTCTTATTCTGCACTTTGTAATTGTCCGATGACCAATCCGCAAAAGGGGATTTGGTCCTTATACAATTACCGACATGATTAATCCTCAATGGGGATTAATCCAATAACAACAATAATAATAATGACATGAATAATCCGCAATGGGGATTTAATCCAATAATAAGATAATAATAAGAATGTTCTTCGCAGTTACATTATTTCAACATATAGGACTTCATTTGCAATGCTATCTACAAATTGATTATCACTTCTAGGAATGAGGATCTGTAAATCCAAGTGGACCTTGAGTTGTTCGATTTGAACCTGTGTCACATCAATGAGCAATTCAGTCACCATGGTGTATTCAATGTGACTGTTGGTGGTTGGTAATATGCACACACCACTTAAGCGGAGTAGCATTTGGGAGGGTAGATAAATGACCCAAGCTACTAAAGCTATATTTTGAGTTCAACAATTAGTTCCATCAGAAAAAACTAATATGGTATGTGGTGGGTCAATCAACTAGAAAACCAAGAAAGAAAATCATCAAGAAAGTTTAGGTGTTAGAATGATAAGGTTTAGAGGTTAGAATAATAATGTTTATTGGGGTTAGTTGTCTAACATTATAAAGGTTAAGGGATAGGTGTTATATCATTATTTTTGGTGTTAATGGTTAAATGGGTTATGAGTTACAAGGAATTGTGGTTAGGGGTCATAGGGGATAGATAAGGGTAATAGGAATTAGGATTGATACATTCTTAGGAGTTATGAGATAGGGTTTATGTGCCATTGGGATTACAAGTTTAGTTGGGTTATTGATGAAGGGTAATAGGGTAAATTTAAGGGGTTATAAGGATTAAAAATATGTTGTTATATGTTATAGTGTCCAATTTTAAGGATTGTAAGAACTACGAGTTAAGGTTTATAAGGATTAGGGTTGACAAGGATTAGGCATTATGAGTTATAGGGGTTAGTATTTTGGGCTAATATTTGTTGGATGTGGTTTCTATAGATAGTAGCTAGGGATATTAGGAATCTTGTTAATCCATTCACGCATGTCACTAATTAGATGATGAGGCATCTGAATACCTTAAGAGAGTCATAGTTACTCCTGTTGTTTACCCGCGCTTGGTTTAATTTCTTCACTTTCACATGCAGAGCACTGGGTATAAATCACATTACATCAGCATCCACATGGACCATCACAATGCTTTGTTTTAATTAAACAATCAGATTCCCCTTGTCTATACTAGTTTTGACAGGGTTTTTTAATTATATATATATTAAAAACAAAAAATAAAAAAATAATTAAAAAAAACATAACATAAAACTAAATATACATATATTATATTATATATATTTATTATATATTAATTATATTAAAAACAAAACAAAAAAAACAATAAAAAAAACATAAACATAAACGAAAAACTAAAACTAAAACTAAAAACTAAAATAGTCCGCCCGCATGCCCATTCATGACAACTAGAGAAACAAATTAAGGCCAGTCTCTTCCATCTCAGAGCACCATCTCAGAGCAACAAAGGGCTGGTCTCGCCCCTCTCAGAGTAGCAAAGGATCATGCTACCCATTCCAAGACTAGGCGCATAGCAGCAAAACCCGACTACCCATTCCAAGACTCGCAGATAAACTCACACATTTGGACAACGACAGAGGAGGAGCCCTATTTGGTCAAACCTAAAATCATGTCGTCGAAATCGGTAATGGATCTCCAAGATATTCTTGTTAATGTATTGTACAATAGATTTGTAAACTTTATTCTCTTCATATCAACTATATTTTGAAAATTTTGAAACTTCACATTTGGTCAATTTGTGCGGGTGGGGGATTTTGATGCCCTCGACATGGTCAATTTGTGTGGGAGGGGGAATTTGATGCCCTCGGCATGGAAGTTCCATCCAACCCTATGACGGATTTTGAAATAAAGTCTAAGCAACCACTCGATGTTGGTTTTCCTACCCAAATTTCTAATTTTGCGCCTGAGAGACAGAGGACGGGGGTGCAGAGAGATCTACGTGGTGAAGGACAAAGATAATCTGCAGAGTATCAACGTTAGGTGTGATGCACCCTTCATTCTCATAGACAATCCCCACATCAGTTATTGATGCACTCTTCATTTATTGTACAACACCCAATCATAACTATAAATGTGGCTTGAAAGTGTAAATTACATGAACTATTTTGGCACAGTTTTGTTTGTAGATATAGCTTGAAGGACTGTCATAGATATAGATTAAAAATAAATGGAAGTTTTACAGGTTTTGCTTCCCTGACTTTTTATTTCATTTTCATTGGTAGTCTTTAATAAATTCTATGTTATAAGGATCAATGGTGATAAGGTTGAGGGGTTTTGGGATTGGGGGTTATAGTTGTTGAATTTTCAAGCTTGATATAATATGTGGATTATTACTTTAAATTCTTCAATACTTTGATTTCAGCTTACTATACTCCATAAACCAGAACAGAAAAAACAATAAGAATTTACCAGCATGCAAGATCACAACGCATATACCCTGGGGAAACCCTATATAAGGAGAAAAACCCCTGCAAATAATATTCTTTTATTGCATTAGTAATGTATGATCACTTAAAAATATTCCACCATGAAATTTTTCTCTTAACGAGCTTTCCAAAACGACTTAGACCAGATTGTGTAACCTGTAATAGACTCAAAAACTTGTTGATAAATATGTTTTTTGTATACCAACATTGTGGAAGAATTAGTGCGCTTCCTGAGTGCTAATTTTTTTTCTTTTCTTGACTGATATGACTGCTGATATATATGTTTCTACTTGCATCTTGTATTAGCTGATATTCACAGCCTATGTAAGTTGATACTCGCATCCTGCATCAACTGATATTCATAGCCTGTGTAAGCTGCAACTCGCATCCTGTATCAACTAATATTTGAATCCTGTGTATGATACAACTCGTAACCTGTATCAGCTGATATTCATAGTCTGTGTAAGCTGCAACTCACATCCTGTATCAACTGATATTCACATCCTGTATAAGCTACAACCCACAACTTGTATCAGTTGATATTCACAGCCTGTGTAAGATGCAACTCGCAGCCTGTATCAACTGATATTTGCAACCTATGTATGTTGCAACTCGCAACCTATATCAACTGATATTCATAGGCTGTGTAAGCTACAACTCGCAACCTGTATCAACTGATGTTCGCAGCCTGTGTAAGACGCAACTCACAACTTGTGTAAGCTGCAACTCACAACCTGTATCAGATGATATGCAAAGTTGATTTTGTGTGTACTGAATTGTAATATCATCAGGTATTTTCTCTTCTTCTAGGTCTACTTGGACAACCATGTCTTTCTTCTTATGTAAGATTTCAACTTGATTATGAAAATGTTGGTTTTTATCCATTGGAGCAACAAGGAAGACTGTGTCTTCACGAGACTCTTCAAAAACATTTTTAGAAATACTATACTAAAAAACAACAACAATGTCTTCTTCATCCCTACTAAATCTTCGATATTGAAGAAACACTATGCAACTTTATGAAACATGCAACTTTATGAAACTATGCAACTTTATGCAACATACAACTTATGAAACTTTATGCAACTATGCAACTTATGCAACTTTATGCAAATTTATGCAACATGCAACTTTGTGCAACTTTATGCAACTATGCAACTTTATGCAACTTGACTCTTATACATGGAAATTTGAATTTCTTCATGGTGGATAGTGTTACACCTACCAACGCACTAGATCAATACATTTACATCATTTTCAATATCAAGAAGATTGTTTGTTTCTAGCTCATAGGAATTTTATGTTCAACCTAACTTTTGCTAGATGCCTTGACTTTTGTTCATGGCTCACAAGGCTTGACTAGGCTCACAGAGGTTGTATGTTCCCCCTGACTTTTGCACCAGTTTTTCTATGCTCACATAGGTTGTATGTTCCCCCTGACTTTTGCACTAGACTGTCTATGCTCACAGAGGTTGTACATTCCCCCTAGATTTTTCATTAGACTTACATCTTGACTCACAAAATCATAAAGCATCTCATTCGTTCTAACTTTTTGTTTGACTCACATAGGTTGTACGTTCCCACTGAATTTTTTCAATATCACAAGATTGGTTGATTCTCCAAATCTCCTTGGCTAGCCTCAGGGTGGCCCATCTGGCCTCTCATTGGAGAATGATTGTTGATGCTGCCAAATTTAACAAAATGGTATGCCTATGGAAACTCATATGTCTTACCAAGACATATCTTCATTGCAAAATAAGGAATGTGAAAGTCTCTGCAATTACTCTTGATTCTAGATCAAGCTTCTCCAATGTGAATTCATTACCATGAAGAAATGACTTAGTGCAAATCTGGTTTCACATCTCTAAAGCATCCTCAAACATAACATCTAAATCTAGAGAAAATCTCTCTATGAGAAATAATGAGAAATTAAAATCATGAGCGACAACATAAATAACATGACATCAATATCAAAAGGCCTTACATTCTAATTAAACCATGCTTGTTGAATGCAGTTCACATTTCATGACTTTCAAGTAAAAAATCGTCATCTCTTCCAAAATACTTAGCTCACTAACTTATCTTCTCATTTTATTGAGTGTAGGTACCACCAAATAGGTACCTATAAGATATATCTTCCTCGACTAAGGATCAATATATACTAGGAGAGGTTGAAAGTGAGATGTATTGTACTAGATCTAACAGTTCTAGATCAACTAGAGCTGAAAAGGTAAGGAGAAGATTTCGTAGACGCATGAAATTTTTTATTTTCGAAGGAGGGTCGTGTGATTATGATGATGAGAGCATAGGTGACATTGAGTTTCCCTTGAGGTATATACATCTAGTGAAACCATGGGTACCTAAGGATCTACCTCATTTGGACACATATTTCTTCATCCATGGGAGGATGTATCACATTTCTCCATCGTCCTTACATGGATTGGGGCTATTTTCCATGGATGGCATAAAGGTCAAAGATGACACTGTAACTGAATTAATGGATTATGTCAGACCATGTTAAAAATACAATCATTGGTTGATGTTGGTTCGATATACCCGAAGTATGCGGAGATATAGAGTTGTTGAAAATTATATACAACTAGTAGACAACAATCAAAACAAAGGGGCGGATATGTATATTGATGGAAGGCCAAAAGTGTCAGGTAGTTGGCTTAGGTTGATGTACAATTGGTATGGATTGTTGGTTGTCATTGATGGAAACCATTGGAGAGTGATATTGTAGATTGATGTCAACCCTTAGTGATTGATGTGAACCCTTGGAGAAAGTCTGGTAGCGAATTTCGGTAGCACAAAGGTTTGGGTAAAGGACCCACATTTTTTTGATGTATAATGGTATGAGTTTTAATATATTTGAAGGTAAGACTATTCTATATGGGTAGTACATGTCATGCCATTTCCGGTGGTATGTGGAATGTCACATAACTCCTCACGATTAGAGAGTTATGGCCATGTGAAGTTGGAGAACCCAGGTTTAATGGGTAATGGACCCAAGTTTGTTTGATGGATAATGGTATGAGTTTTGATATATTTGCAGGTAAGACTATTCTATATGGATATTAAATTTCATTCCATTTCCGATGGTATGTGGAACGTCACATAACTCCTCATAGTTAGAGAGTTATGGCCATGTGAAGTTGGAGAACCCTCATGAGTCATCTAGAAGCCCCAAAAGGTCCAAGTAGTCAAAGTGGTTTAAGTGATTTTAGAAGGTAAATAATAAAGTGAAGTGATGAGTGCACTATAATTCAAGATGAATACAAAAGAAATTATTTAAATAATAAAGTTAATGGAGAAATTAATAAGTGGATAAGTGGTTAGAAGTGGGTTAGCCCTAAAATAAGGAAAGTGGTTTAATATGGTTAGAAGGTAACCCCTTGAGGTAAAGTGAAGTGATGAGTGTACTATAAGTCAAAGTGGATACAAAATAAATTATTTAAATAATAAAGTTAATGGAGAAATTATTGTGCTTCTGTTGAAGATGTGGCAACTGTTGCTTGTTTTTTGGAACTCCAAGATATTGTAGCTGAACTCATAGTCATTAAGTAACCTGAAGTTGATGTTCTATCATCAATGCCACCTGCAAAATCAACGTCTAAATATCCAACAAGTGTAATTTTTTTGTTATTCTTGTAGAGAACAAAATATTTTGTACCTTGAATATAGCTTAGTACCCTTTTTGCTTAATTCCAATGACTTTCCCTTGGTTCTTAGATAAACCTTGAAAGTACATGCTAACTGAATATGACAAATTTGGTCGAGTATTTGTCAAATAAATGAGGCTTCCAATCAATTTCCTATACCTCTTACCATCCGCCAATTCCCCCCCTTTAAATTTTGAAAGTTTCAAATTCTGCTCCATGGGGGTAAGAGAAGGTTTACAATCTTCCATGTCAAATTTATTTGAAATGACATACTTAGTTTGACTAAGGAATATTTGATTAGTATGTTGAATTAATTCAATTCCAATATAATAATAAAGTGGCCCCAAATCTGTCATTTTGAAGCTTGCCTAAAGTTGTTCCTTAACCTGTTTGATGTGAAATTCACCATTTCATATTATGATTAAGTCATCAGCATAGAGTACAAGTAACACCAAGTGCTTATTTTGCATTCAAAAATACAAAGTATCATCTAATTCACTTTGTTGAAATCCCACCTTTCATAGGTAGTCAACTATTTTTGAATACCAAGCACGAGGATCTTGTTTCAAGCCATATAAAGCCTTCATTGATTTGCAGACTTTATGTTCATGTCCTTTAATTTCAAACCCTTGTAGTTGAATAATGAAAACCTATTCTTTGAGAAAACCATTTAGAAAGGCACTTTTGACATCCATTTGATGTTTTCCAACCATTTTGAGCAGTTAAATTGATAATCGTTCTGATTGTGTTCCATTTACCTGTTGGAGAAAAAGTTTCATCATAATCAATCCCTTCGTATTGAGCAAAACCCTTAGCCACGAGTATTTCTTCGTACTTATCAACTTTACCATTGGGCTTGTACTTTATTCGATAAACCCATTTTCAACCTATGGGTTTAACATTTAGTGGACAATCAACTAAGTTCCAAGTCCCAGTTGCAAGTATTGAATCATATTCATTAATCATTGTTTCCCATCATTCTTTATGTTCAATTGCTTAAAAAAAAGTAGCAAGTTCACACTAGTACATATGGGCCCAAAATGCGATGAAATATTTCCACGTTTCTATAATTCGTGGAAAAATACATTAAAATTTTGTCTTTCTTTTATTTATTTTTTGGTTTGACCCTGACTTTCGTCGATATAGCAACATATTCAAAAAAGCGTCTATATATCCACAAATTTTCGTCGCTATATCAACACTTGTGCCACACATGCGAATCACACGTGCAATGCAACATGTACTGACTTTTTTCAGGGTCAACTCATTTATTTTCGTCACTATATCGACGAGCATCGATCTATAAATACATGTCCTTAAGACAAATTTCGACAAATTTGCTATAGTTGCGACAATTTTGCGGGTGATTGTTTGAGCCCTGATTTTTTCTGTCATGTATTGGTTTAAAACATCCAATTCTCGATATACATATCTCGAATTTTAGACTTGTAAGGTTAGTATTTTTAATTTTTCTGTCTCTTTTAATATAAAGGTATGTTAAGAAATTTTAATTTCAAAATTTTTTAACATGAATGTTTTAACCAATTTTTTTTTTTTTTTTTTTTTTTTAAATTTAGCATTGCTACATATATTTCATATGATTGAACATCGAAGTATATGAATTTTTAAATTATTATTATTTTTAAATATTTTTTTCAAAATTTAGCATTGCAACATATATTTCCTGTGATTGGACCTTGAAGTATATGAAGTTTTAATTTTTTCAATGTTATAACAAAATTTATTTTTTTAAATATTTAATTGGTTCTTATAGGAAATTATTGTGTCAAATTAATATATACTATGAAAGAAAATACAAGGAGGCTTGCTCAGTTTAGAGCGACATTGGAGGCAAAGGGCGATGGAAAATGTTATTGCCCTGCAATCATGCAATGATTGCAAGGGCTTGCAAAAAAGAAGAATTTTAATAACAACTGAAAAACATTGTAGGGAGAAGAGGCATGTTGAAGGGGGTTATGAATATCATCCCTTCGTAAGACATTATTCAATATATAATGTACTCTTTATAATAGTGATCATGTCATGTATTTGTCAAATGTTTTATCGTTTTAATATATGTTCTATACACACTAATTTTAATACATTGTTTGTAAATATAAAGGCAATGCCCCCAAAATGTCGATCGGTAGAGAGTTATTTTTCAAGTAGTACCAAAAATACTACTTTACAAGGTGAGGAACATGGAGATCAGAATATTGAAGATCAAGTTCTTAATGATGATATGGACAGAGATAACTTTATTGATACAAATCAGGAATATGAGATACATAAATTGATCCAAGACACATTTTCTCCAATGGACGAGGACAACCAGGATGATATTCATGATGTTGATCCTTTACTAGAGAAGTCACAACAACCTCTTTATGAAGGCTCAACAACAAATCTTCTATCTTTTATATTGTTGTTGGTGAACTTGAAGGTTTTGAATGGTTTATCAAACACCTGTCTCACACTGTCCTAAGGTATGTAATGTATTATTTATGCCATGATGACATGTACATAAAGGTTGACTATTTTTCTATATTGCTATTGTTAATTAATTTGTAGAGTAGGGATGCGGTATTTATGATTAATATTGTTTACATTGACTTATTTTTTTGAATGGTGTAGATTGTTAGGTGAATTTCTATTACCACCGTTAAATATTTTACCATGCACATATCGAGAAATATTTTTTATTATGAAAGAAATTGGAATGGAGTATCAAGCTATTGATGCATGTACTAATGATCATATCATATACTATGGACAATATGCATTAGAAAATGATTGTTTACAATGTTAAATAAGTAGATATTGAACTGATCAAGCAACAAAAAAGGTGCCTCACAAAGTTCTTCGTTATATTCCCATAATTCTACGTTTTCAATGGTTGTTCAGGTGCCAAAATATAACACAGTTTATGGATTTCCATGCAAAGAAAAAAAGTGAAGATGTTCTTCAAATGCCTATAGATGGTTTTGCATTGAAGAACATCGAAGAAAAATGGCCAATTTTTAAAGAAGAACCTTGTAATGTTAGACCTTCATTGGCAACTGACAGTGTCAGTTCATTTGGAGAGCTTCGTTCTACTTATTCAGCGTGGCCCGTTTTTGTTATAAACAACAACCTTCCTCCGTGGATGTTGATAAAGAGAGAGTACACAATGTTGGCAATGATTGTTCCAGGTATTTAATTAGCTTGTCTTTATTTACTTGAAAGTATGACATAATATTTAATTTCTTTGTTTCGTTCATGATAATTATATCTTTTATATATAAGGACATATAACGAAATATAATTAATGTATGTTGAACCAATTAAGTAAGTACCAAGTTAAAGATATGAATGTATATATTGAGTCTCTTATCAATGAGTTGTTGAAGTTATGGGTTGGCATCACTATGTATGACATCTCTAGACCAATAGGGAAAAAACGATTTTAATTCCATAGAATACTTGCATGGATAATTCATGATGCTCCCGGGTTAACACATTTTTGTGGTATGTAACTTTCCGTTGCACTTGAATATTATATAATTTTTTGAAAATATCATGCATTTTTTTAAATCGTAATCATAATTTGCTACATTAATTCATATATCTTGTAAGTCTTCAAACAAAGGGTAAATTTGCATGTCCAATTTGTGATCCTAGGATAAAATCTTGTCATTCAAGAAGTTTAGGAAATGAGGTGTTTGATTAGTATAGACACTTTCTTCCTAAGAACCATAGTTATCGAACTAGCGATAAAACAAATTCAATGGTAAAGAAGAGAATGGAAAAAAACCACGAAGAATGACACCTCGCCTATGGAAGTTGGAATACAATAGAAATCATCAAGGTATGAAAATTATTTATGTATCATAATATTATAAATCTTATGATTTTTTTTCAATGAATTTTGTTCAGTGCAGTACCTAGCTATATTGATTAATTAGTGTTAATGTGATTTCATGTATGTTTCTTGAATGTCGTTAAGGCACAAATGGGCTTCCACGAGGAATGAAAAGTTACCCCATACAATTCAGTAGGTTTCCCTACTACGAGTACCTACAAATAGTTCATTTGTTTGATACAATGCATATTGGGAAGAATATAACATAATTGTTATGGTGAATCTTAGATGGAAGGACTGACAAAGAAAGAATTGGAAAGATTTGTAGTGACATCTAGGAAGCTAATCACGAATTGCAAAGTGTGATTATTAATTCTAATGGTGATGTTCGAGAACAAAATATTAGTCTTCCATGGTTATTGACAGAGAAATAGAGCAATGTTGTAAAAGCGGTCATTCAAAAAATTAGGTTTCCAACGGGGTTTTCGTCGAACATACAAAATATCTTAACAAAAAAGGTGATTTTGGTGGGTTTAAAATACATGACTGGCATACATTCATTAAGATAATTATTAGGTATATTAACATATTGGTATACATATTTTTAGTATTTTTTTTTCTCTAATTTGGAAATAAATATTAATGATTTTCTTTTTGTTACAGTATGTTCTACATCTATATCTCCCAGACAGCATTGACAACATCATAAAACAAGTTATATATGATCTTGGAAAATACATGAGGTAAGTAATGCATTTTTATATGAAAAATGTTTCTTCAATGCTTTGTAGCGGAACTTATTGACAGATTGTGTTTTAACTGCAATTTTATATATGCCTTGATATTGTTCAAACATGTTATTTTCTTGCACCATTTGTAGGTGGCTTTCATCTAAATAAATCCATAAAGAAGATATAAGGTATTGGAAGGGAGAAATTCCCGGACTAATGTGTGAAATGTAGAATTATATACCTCCATCATTTTTCAATGCACAAGAACACTACCTCATACACCAAGTTGAGGAGATTGAATTATGTGGACTAGTACACACAAGATCGATGTGGATGGTGGAGAGGTAATCGAAGTCATTTAAGGATTTTGTTAGACAAAGAGCACGTCTTGAGGGTTCTATGGTAGAGGGCTATATGGTATATGAATGCATGGTGTATATTAGTCAATATCTTCCTAAATTAGCAGAAAATATGAATGTGCCTCACATTTGACATCTTGACTCCATCAACAAATTTGAAGGGGAGGTCCTATTAGGGAAAGGTAGAATGAAGATCGTGAAAGGTAATTACATGTTGTAGATTTAATATACTATACATTTAATTTTTCAATTTTATATTATCATACTCATTGATTTATTTTTGTTCCATCAACTATATAAAACTTTGCCAACGATAACTAATTATTGATATTCAATTGTTATTTTTTCATATAGTTGGAAGAGAGTGGGATGCTTTACATTTATACATTGCAAACAATCTTGAATGGATGGAGTATTGGATAGAACAATGTAAAGAATACTATGGTAGGTTATCATGGGAAGGGGTCAGTAAGATGATTAAAACAACGCATCGTTATCGACATGAATTTCTTAATCTTACGCAAAGGGAAATTGATTTAGCCTTTGGTTTAAAAGATAAAAAGGCAATTATATTCACCCACATTTTTATAGTTATTTCCAATTATATCAATGTATTTGGTTTGTTTATTTTTTTAAATATATATTTACTAAGTCCATATTATATGACGCTTACTAATGGACAATGCATTTTTTACTTGTTTTCCATGTTGCAGTTGAAACACCACAAGGTTATGTGGTGTAATGGTCGTAAATTTCGTATCAAAAAGTTGGATGATAAGATGAAAGCCTCAGATTGTGGGATAAATGCAGTGTTTAAGGTCACTAATGTTTCCTCTAGAAGTGACATGCATTCAAATGACACTGAAAATAGGGACTATGGGTATTTGGAGGATATAATTCAGTGTGATTTTAATTCCCCTAAAACAATTTTGTTTGAGATCAAATGGTACAGGCTACAGATGCATGAACATGATCATGAAAGAACTGTTATTGAGAATGCTAATGGATTTACCACGGTTAATACAAGGGCATTTGAGCCGGGTACAGAGACTTGTGTTCTTCCAAGTCAGTGTGAGCAAGTCTTTTACTCATATGTACCTGTTAAAGGAGGTTGGTCATACGTTGTTAGATATGATCCAAGAGGAAGACCAACAAAGTATAATCATGTAGAGGAAGAAGATGATGCATATCATGAGCAGGTGGCTGCAGATGTGTCAGATGAATAAACCAAAGAAGTTTATCATCCAAATGTAGCATACAATGTTCTCATTGATGATATCAATGATGATAGCCAAAATGACATTGATGATGACGTTGATATGAACAATCCTTTCAACATTATCGATTATGAACTAGATCATGACACAAATGTTGATTTGGATGAAGAAGAAAATGAATGATCTTTAAAAGTTGAAATGTACGTGGTAAGTGATTATATTTTTTATATGATTTATTCTATTAATTATATATTTAGTATTTATATGATCTATTGTTTTTTAAGTGTTTACTTATACAGATTAATTATGTTTTTAAAGTTTTATGTCATTTTTGTATGTAGTGTATTACATCAAATTAGGTATGGGGGAATTGAGAATGATGTGGGGTGGGTAGAGGGGCATAATTAGAGCTTCTAACTTCACATGGTTTCCCTTGTTCAATAGAGAATTAATTATTCTCGAAACCAAGAGAAGCTCATTCAGGTTTATTATATGCCAATTTGAGAAATTTTATGCGAAGGTGAGGTGATGAACATGTTCAAAACAATGAAAATATGGTTCCTGAACACACAACTTGCACACATAGAAACACGACCAAACCATGAAATAATTCATGAAAATTGGCCTTGTCATCGGACTTTGCCTTCCAATTTGTGCTTGTATGGACCAAAATTTGACATGCTAGGAAAACACACCTGCATTGACGATATGGGAGGGTTTTCAGACTCAAACATGAGTTAAAAAAACAATTCAACAATCAAATATTCTTTGTTTATTCTATCAAAATCCAAAAATAATGTGTGCCTGCTCATGTACTTGACCTCGCTTATCACTGACATGTGAAAGGGGCCAATGTTGATATTCTTCCAATTTGTGCATGTATGGACTGGAATTTGACATGGTTAGACTAGATGCATGCATTGACGGTATGGGAGGGTTGTTGGACTCAAACATGACTCACACAAACAATTCGACAATCAAATATTATTTGATTATTCTATCAAAATCCAACAATAAGTCGTGCCTTCTCATGTACTTGACCCCGCTTATAACTGACATGTTAATGGGGCCAACATTGATATTTTTCCAATTTGTGCTTGTATGGACTGAAATTTGACATGCCAGTGTGTGTTATCTCTTAAATATGTATTTTTAACATGTCTTCTTGTTGGTTATTGATATTCATAGCATGATTAAAAATTCGTTTTAAGTTTAGCATGAATCTTGATTATTTGCATGTGCCCATTTCATGCTCTTTAATAATTAATTGGTATCAAAATTTTGAATCAGTCCAAAAGGGTGAAGTTAGAGATACCCAGGGTGTGGGTATGTTTAAGATCAAATCATAAAGCAAAACATTTTTTTTTGGGGGGGGGGGTTTGTTGATCTGGGTGCTTCACACACACACACACACACACAGACATGATTTTTTCCACTTATGATTATATGTTTGATGATGAACAAAATGTATATTCATGTGTTTTATTTCTTCGCATTCATTATGGTTAATCGTGTGATAAAAATGCTATGCAACGTTGTTTTCTACTTACTAGTGCTTATGAATGTGTTAATGAGACAAATGAAAATACAGGACTTCGTTTGGAATGCTATCTACAAATTGATTATCACTTCTAGGAATGAGGATCTGTGAATCCAAGTGGACGTTGAGGTGTTTGATTTGAATATGTGTCACATCAATGAGCAATTCAGTGACCATGGTGTATTCAATATGATTGTTGGTGGTTGGTCCTATGCACACACCACTTGAGTGGAGTAGCATTTGGGAGGGTAAATAAATGACCCAAGCTAATGAAGCTAGATTTGGAGTCCAACAACTAGTTCCATCAGAAAAAAACTAATGTGGTATGTGGTGGGTCAATCAACTAGAAAACCAAGAAAGCAAATCATCAAGAAAGTTTAGGTGTTAGAATTATAAATGTTAGAGGTTAGAATAATAATGTTTATTGGGGTTAATTGTCTAAGATTATAAAGGTTAAGGGATAGGTGTTATATCATTATTTTTGGTGTTAATAGTTAAATGGGTTATGAGTTTCAAGGAATTGTTGTTAGGGGTCATAGGGGATAGCTAAGGGTCATAGGAATTAGGGTTGATACATTCTTAGGAGTTATGATATAGGGTTTATGTGCCATTAGGATTACAAGTTTAGTTGGGTTATTAATGAAGGGTAATAGGGTAAAGTTTAAGGGGTTATAAGGATTAAAAATATGTTGTTATATGTTATAGTGTCTAGTTTTAAGGATTGTAAGAAATACGAGTTGAGGGTTATAAGGATTAGGGTTGACAAGGATTAGGCATTATGAGTTATAGGGGTTAGTATTTTGGGATAATATCTGTTGGTTGTGGCTTCTATAGATAGTAGCTAGGGACAGTGGGAATCTTGTTAATCCATTCACACATGTCACTAATTAGATGAAAAGGCATCTGACTACCTTAAGAGAGTCATAGTTACTCCCGTCGTTTACCTACGCTTGGTTGAATTTCTTCATTTTTCACATGCAGAGAACTGGGTATAAATCACATTACGTCAACATCTGCACGGACCATCGCAATGCTTTGTTTTAATTAAACAATCAGATTCCCCTTGTCTATACTAGTTTTGACAAGGTTT
>SNQJ01S0046338.1:54315-69487 GCA_010110895.2 Picea sitchensis
TGTATTCACTTTGAATTATAGTACATTCATCACTTCACTTTATTATTTACCTTTTAAAATCTCTTAAACCACTTTGACTACTTTGACCTTTTGGGGCTTCTAGA
The DNA here is from genome assembly GCA_010110895.2 of Picea sitchensis. Classification (NCBI taxonomy): domain Eukaryota; kingdom Viridiplantae; phylum Streptophyta; class Pinopsida; order Pinales; family Pinaceae; genus Picea; species Picea sitchensis. The sequence continues at coordinate 54,420 of SNQJ01S0046338.1, forward strand.
TGACATATGAGGGTCCTCCAACTTCGTAAGGCCATAACTGTCAAACCGTGAGGAGTTATGTGATGTTCCACATACCACCGGAAATGAAATGACAAGCATTATCCATCTATGATAGTTTTACTGACAAATTCATTGACATTCATCTCATTATTCCACAAATAAGCATGGGTTCTCTAACCATACTTCTAGGATAACTCAATCCGCAAAGTGTCTTCCTATGAGGGATTTCACCATAAGGGGACCACGTTGGAGTTCATCTATTTCTACTTATTATCAACCATGAAAAGATAATAACGAGTCATATTTACATCAAACAATCTTGGGTCCATGTCACACACCCACTACAACAACTTAGATTTTTTGTCTTTTTCTTCGAGGAACAGAATCCTTGAGACTTCTATGGGGCATAGCACAGACCCTCTCTTCCCTTATCCTCCTCCAAATGACCACAAACTGGCCTTAGCGCAAGCGCCTTTCGCAACTCGCGAGTCAGGAATCAAGACTCTCGACTCCCCTTTCTCCAAATATCGATACCCGAGATACTATATGGGTATGGCTCCCTCCTCACTAGCGCCTGCTACATGTAACCGTAGGCTAGGCCAAACACTAATACCACTCGCAACCTCACCAATTGAGGTGTTGATCTCTCGTGCTCCTCCTTCGCGAATCCCTGAGACGCGAGAGGTCAATGTTGCGTGGACTCTACCAAAGCGACGTGCACACGCCACTTGTCAACCCCGCTATACCCTGCTCATGAGTTGTGTCGTCGCTGCCCGTCGCACGAGACCTCGGCGCTTGGCGTTTCGCGGCCTTAGCGATCAAGGTGCAACTTCTTCATCCTGCGAAACCCCGAGTCACGATAAGTCAATAGTGGGTTGACTCTTTCCTAGTGTGACACATGTCCACCACCGGTCACCCGCTTCCTAGGCTAAATACTAGCGCTACTCGCATCTCACGACTTCACGAGTTGGAGTGTTGAGCCCTCATGCTCCTCCTTCGTGAGTTCCCGAGATACGATAAGTCAACAATGGGTTGACTCCTCCCCAGGCGACATGTGTCCATCACCTGTCACCTATTCCCACCTTTCTCTAGGCGCTTGTTGTTACGCCGCTTGTCAACCACGTGGTCCCCACTTACGGATGGGTCACGTGTTTGCATGAGCCCTCGGCGCTCAACACTTCATGATTTCTACAATCGAAAAGAAACTCCCTCAAGTTTCGAACCCCCGATAGGCGATAACCACGAAAGTTTTGATCCAACGGTTCTCCCATGATTTGGATCCAACGATCACGATCACATCGCGATCTCGCGAATCGTGAGTTCATGCAACCCTACCCTTGACCACTCCAAGTCGCGAGTTAGCGAAATGCTACTCTCCTGCCTATACAAAGGCTAAGATCGACGATCAATAGGGCTGCGTCAGATCCTTGGATCTACGGTCCGGGATACCATCGCTACATGTGAATGCTGAAAGGGTCGAGGTGTTAACACTTGCGCTCCTTCTCTAGATCCATCGATCTCGACAGATCTAGGGTATTCCCGAAAGGATTCCGATCATTAGTCTACCAAATGATAGGGTATTCTCTCTTTCTATAATTGGGCTCGCTATCCCTTCTGAGCTTGAATCACGAAATTCAACTTCTCGGGGCTTCAAACTCCCATGACTTTGAGACCTTAGAGAGCTATCCTTCCTTGCATAAGGTTTCCAAACCCGTATCGCATGAATCTTCAGATGATTCTTAGGCAATCGCCCCAAATCTTAGTCAAGTCTCTGGGTAAAGGTTCGACACGGTTCCAAGGTTTATGGGGTAATCCTCGGGGAAGAGTTCTCTTGAGGAGCCTTCCCGGAACATTACGAGAGTTCAACAAACAAGACGATTCTCAGTGGGGTGAATTCATTCCCCAACCTCAATCCTTTGTACAGAAACCGACTATGGCATGTAAGTATACACAGGCATCCATTATTTCCAGTCTAACACACCAGGCAATCATTCTACACAGAAATTATTATGGGCATATAAACATAAGCATGTATTCATGATATTCAGTTTGAAATACAAGGTATAAAACACTTATAAGATCTGCCAGGCGCGATGCAACTGCTGAGAGGGGTGCTCGTTTCCACCCAACCGTAGGCTAAGTGACTCCAAACGGATTTACCACTAGCCACCACCGAGCTAGACCACGATGCTTTGAGGTTCAGTCTCCTACTTCCAGCTCAACAGAAATCAAGGACGAAGGTTACTCTCCTTCTCCTGATGCAGGAAAATAATCCAGGACGAAGGTTACTCTCCTTCTCCTAGTATTCATAACTCCCTGCGTTTCCAGGTTTTCTCCAGTCTCTTTTGCGATCCCCGTCATGCGCACTGCTCTTATCCTACCACATTTCCTCTCTTGCCAATTTATGTTTGCAAGGTTGCGTGTGGCGCGAATTCCGCCGTCTGTGGTCAGGTCTGAGGGTTGTTACGGATGGGCGGTTCACCCCCATCCCCTCATTAACTCTTAAGGAGCCTCCCCACCTACCAATCTGACAGGAAATCCATTCCAGGATCAGAGAGTTGCTTTGGTTTGTGAGCAAGTATAAACCAGTACGGTACTGGCTCGGTGGAAGTTAACGCAACCATTCCAGGTCCCTTCCACCACTTCTCATTAGCCATCGTGGTCTCTTTTAGCACATCCCTCTCCCAGCAGTCATGCAACACATATCCATAAAATAATTTACATTTATCGACCTTTTATGCAAAGGTCCATCAAATCAAACATTCACATCTTTGAGTTTTCCATAGTTCTTGGCCAATATAGTTATTTTTACAGACTGGGGGAAACAGGGTGTTGCAATTCCCTCCGCCTTAAAGGAACATCGTCCTCGATGTTCTATCTATCAATATGACGTGTATGTACAGAAGTAAAGAAAATTGGATATGCATGTTTCATGGCATCTTCCATTTCCCACGTAGCCTCATCTGGGCCAAAATGTTTCCACTGCACCTTGACCTGTACAATGGTTCAGTTCCTGAGTGGGGTTTCCTTTCTATCCAGTGTGCAATGAGGTTCTGGCAGGAATTCTCCCTCCGGTTCCACCTGGATCACAGACCAATCAATTATATGATTAGAATCATGTACATATTTCTTCAATAATGAAACATCGAAAACATTATGTGATTTTACTGTGGGAGGAAGTGCTAGCCTATAGGCTATAGGTCCCACTCTATCTAGAACTTCAAAGGGTCCACAATACTGAGGTGCCAACTTGGCACAAACTCCCATCCTCAGGGAACTCTTCCTAGGCCTAACTTTGAGATATACGTGGTCTCCCGTCTTGAATTCTCTTGGAGTTCTCTTTCGGTCGATGTAACTTTCCTGTCTGTCCTGAGCGACCTTTAGATTTTGTTTGATCTGAGTTACTTGTTGTTCCATTTCTTTCAACATGTCGGGTCCAATAGTAATTATGTTTACTAGGTTGCTCCAGCTGACTAGGGTGTTGCATGGTCTACCATAGAGGACTTCGAGCATGGTCTACCATAGAGGACTTCGAAGGGACTCATCTTCATGGATTCTTGGTAGTCGTTATTGTAGGCAAATTCCACCAGTGGTAGGTAATCTTCCCACTTCTTGGGTTGATGCATTACATGCATTCTTAGCATGTCTTCCAATATTTGGTTCACTCTTTCCATCTGTTCATCGGTTTGAGGATGATAGGCAATTTTAAACAGTAATTTGGTCTCTAGACCAACCATCAAGGATTTCCAAAAGTTGGAAGTAAATTTCGTGTCTCTGTCAGACACGATCTCTTTAGGCATACCATGTAGTCTGAATATCTCCTTCATGAATATACTGGCGATATATATTTCCTTGCAAGTCGATTTGACGGGGATAAAATGGGCAGACTTGCTCAATTTATCCACCACTACCATGATGGTGCCATTATGTTTGGTCGATGTTGGTAATCCAGTGATGAAGTCCATGGAAATGGTTTCCCACTTCCATTCCGGGATTGGTAGAGGTTGTAATAATCCTGTTGGGTGTCGGTGTTCTGCTTTAACCTGTTGGCATTCTATGCATTTGGCTAAGTACTCAGCTATGTCTTTCTTCAATCCAGGCCAATAGAATTGTTTCCTGGTGGCTGTAATCATCTTCTGGTATCCGGGATGACCAGTATATGGTCTTTTATGTAGTTCATCCATTATGAACCTATTCAAGTCATCACATTTTGAAATATACAATCTGTTTTTGTAAGTTAGCAGACCTCCATCTATCATCTGGTAGCCTTCATACTTTATTCCTGTGGGTTCTTGCTCCAGGTACGAGGTCATGATCTGGAAGAATGTGTTTGTTTCTTGTGCATTCCTGACTCTTTCCTTGACATTCGTCTTGCAGGTGTTCATCGTTGCCAGATGAATTGTTTTCATACTTCTGCTAAGGGCATCGGCCACCTTATTTTCCTTTCCTTTAACATGTTTGATTTCAAAATAAAACTCACTAAGGAGGGCCATCCACCTAGCTTGTCTGGCATTGAGCTTTGGTTGGTCAAATAGATATCTCAATCCACAGTGGTCTGTCATAAGCACAAATTTCCTTCCCAGGAGGTAATGTCTCCACATTTTTAAGGCGTGCACTATGGCGGCAAGCTCTAGATCATAGGTCACATAGTTAACTTCGTGCTCATTCAATTTTCGGGATTCATAACAGACTACACTTCCTCCTTGCATAAGGACTCCTCCGAGCCCTTCCTTGCAGGCATCTGTGCACACACGGAAGTCAACTTCGGGATCGACGATCTTCAACACGGGTGCGTGGGTCAGTAAATGTTTTAGGGATTGAAATCTTTCTTCACATTCTTGTGTCCACGTGAATTTAGCTCCCTTCTTCTGGAGGGCAGTGATTGGACAACCAATCTTGGAGAATCCTTTTATAAATCTCCTATAGTATCCTGCTAAGCCCATAAATAATCTGATATCTGAAACGTCTTTTGGGGTAGGCCACTCCATGATAGACCTGGTCTTGTCAGGGTCTACTGCTACTCCTTCTTCAGATATGACATGGCCCAAGTAATGTATTTGCTTCTGGAAAAAGTCGCACTTGCTAAATTTGGCATAGAGTTGATGTTCTCTTAACACTTGAAGCACAAGTCTAAGATGTTCCTCATGTTCCTCTCTATTCTTGGAGTAAATTAATATATCGTCAATAAAAACCAGTACAAATTTGTCTAGGAATTTGATGAACACATTGTTCATCAAGCACATAAAAGTGGCAGGGGCATTGGTTAATCCGAATGGTACTACCACAAACTCATAGTGACCATATCTCGTCCTGAAGGTAGTTTTGTGGATGTCTTCACCCTTGATTCGGACTTGAAGGTATCCAAATCTCATGTCAATCTTTGAGAATATGGAAGCACCTCCCAATTGATCAAACAGGTCATCGATCCTGGGTAAGGGGTACTTGTTCTTTATGGTTACCTTGTTTAGTTGTCTATAATCTATGCATAGTCGGAGGGTACCATCTTTCTTCCTTACAAATAGAATTGGTGCTCCCCATGGAGACATGCTGGGCCGGATATAGCCTTTGTCTATCATTTCTTTTAGTTGTAATTTAAGCTCAACTAGCTCGGGTGTGCTCATCCTGTAGGGTGTCCTAGACACTGGCACCGCTCCCGGTGCAAGTTCTATTGAGAAGTCAATGTCCCTTCTCAGAGGTAGACCCGATACCTCTTTCAGAAATACATCTCTATATTCTCTTAGTGTGGGGTGGTTTTCGAGGCTTGGTTTGTCATCTTCAACTGATTCCAACACCTGTATTGCATAAAGTAGACATCCCTTTCTGCAATACTTTCTCATTTGAAGGGCTGATATTCGTCTCACCGAGACAGGTTTTTGGATCCCTCGAAGGGTTATCCTTCTTCCTTCTTCACCTACACATTCTAAAGTTTTATGGTAACAGTCCATTCTGGATTTATATGTGACTAGCCAGTCCATTCCAATCAACAGGTCATATGATCCTAGGGGTAGTATGTTAAGGGTTGCTTGGGTGGGGAACTCACCCATAGTGAATTGGCAAGCTGGTATGACCTCCACTACCTTTCTTTTGGTTCCAGTGGCTAACTGTACCAACCATGGCTTGGCGTGTTTATGTGGTTGTTATTTACACTTATCAACAGCCTTAGGAGCTATATAACTCAAATTTGAACATGGGTCAATTAGATTAGACACTAGATGGTTGGTGATCATACCTTCCATCTCCACCACTGAAGCTTGGTGGTCAACTTGTTTATTATCCAAGGTTGCATAAATTTGCGGCACACTCCTAGCCACGTCATTGATGGTGGTAGTTTCTTGAACGTTGTAAATTCTCCGACTGTTCTATTATCTGTGCGGGCAGTCCCTCAGTAGATGTTCTTCTCCACAACACCAACATTTCAAGGGTTCTCTCTTTGGGTTATCAATCTTTCCTGGAGTAGATCCAGAAGGTTTATTTCCTCTCCAGGAGGGGAAATTCTGTTGGTGTACACTTCGGGTTGGGAAGCTCATCCTTGAGTCCTTTTTATAGTTTTTAAATCTTGGGGATTTAAACCCCTTTTTCTGGAATCCCGAACTATTCTTCTGTGTCCAGTTTTTGCGAGGTTATGTCTGATGCCCCAGTTGTTCGTATTAATATCTTGCCTTTCGGATAGTGTCTTCTAGGGTCTTTGGCTCGTCAAACTCAATCCTGTTATGATAGTCCTTAGGTAGTCCACTGATGAATCATTGCACCTTTGCCTTCTCTACTTTTATATAGGATACATACCTTATCAATTCGAGGAATCTATTGACAGATTCCTCTATGGTGCGTTGCCCCATCTTGAGTTCATAGAATTCTTTAGTCTTTTCATCGAAATATTTTTCCAACAGATACTTCTTCCTAAAACATTTCTCAAACCGTTCCCAAGATAGGTCTTCTTCGTGAATCCCTTTTACATTCTTAAGGTCTTCCCACCAAATGGAATCCTTTCCATTCAAGTTGAAAGTGGCTACTCGAACCTTCAAGTTTTCTGAGAAGTCATGGACTCTAAAATACTTCTTTAGTCCAAGCAGCCAGGCCTCCAATTCCTCCCCTTTCTTTATTTCACCATCGAAAGAGGGTGGTTTGGCCTTCTTGAATTCTTCGAGATTGTGACTTTTGGAATGCTTTTGCTTCTTCCGTTTTCTTCAGGAATAAGAACTAGTTCTGCTACTAGAAGATCCCTTTGAGTCGTCAGTTTCCTTTCCAGAGGAATCGTCCGACGCTTGTCCCTTATCTCTGGGGTGGACCTTTCTCGAGGTGCTCTTCCTAGTGTGGCCACTTAAAAGACCACGTTTCTGTATCTCAGGTAGACTTCGAATTTTCTTTTTCCGTCGTCGGTTCGCGTGACTGGTGTCAGGTCCATGCTGCAATGGTCTTTGTATGTCGGATAAACTCTGCAGCAAGACTGCATTAATTTTTGTTTGATTCTCTTGCTCTTTTATCAACCTCTCGTTGTCGGCCTTGAAGCTCTGTAGTTCGACCATGAGGCTGCTCACAGTCTCAGCTAGATCGGGAGGGGTCTCTACTGCTCTCCTTTCGTCAGACTCTTCGTCTCTGTTGTGGGATCCATCCCCCACTTCATGGTGCATCACCATTCTATGCATCTGCAGTTTCCCGCGGTTGATCATCCGCTTGTTGTGCAAGAAAAACACTTATTGTTAGTCAACATTATATTCATTCGCAATCAATGCATAATTCATATTTTTCAAATGCATACACACAATAGGAATTTTCATTCTTAACTTCGGCTTTTTCTAAAGGGGCTTAAGATAGAGGGTTATTCCTTTTAAGAGTACTTCAAATGGAGTTTCTGCGCAACTCGTTCATGAGCCCAAGCAGGCCAAGTGTTGTAACCATGCTCTGATACCAATTTGTCACACACCTACTACAACAACTTAGATTTTTCGTCTTTTTCTTCGAGGAACAGAATCCTTGAGACTTCTATGGGGCCTAGCGCAAACCCTCTCTTCCCTTATCCTCCTCCAAACAACCACAAGCTGGCCTTAGCGCAAGCACTTTCGCAACTCGCGAGTTGGGAATCAAGACTCTCGACTCCCCTTTCTCCAAACACCAATACCCAAGATACTATACGGGTATGGCTCCCTCCTCACTAGCGCCTGCTACATGTAACCGTAGGCTAGGTCAAACACTAGCACCACTCGCAACCTTGCCATTTGAGGTGTTGAGCTCTCGTGCTCCTCCTTCGCGAATCCTCAAGACGCGAGAGGTCAATGTTGCGTGGACTCTGCCAAAGAGACGCACACACGCCACTTGTCAACCCCGCTATACTCTGCTCACGAGCTGTGTCGCCACCGCCCGTCGCATGAGACCTCGTCTCTTGGCGTTTCGTGGCCTTAGCGATCAAGGTGCAGCTTCTTCATCCTGCGAAACCCCGAGTCATGATAAGTCAACAGTGGGTTGACTCTTTCCCAGTGTGACACATGTCCACCATCAGTCACCTACTTCCTAGGCTAAATACTAGTGCTACTCGCATCTCACGACTTCGCGAATTGGAGTGTTGAGCCCTCGTGCTCCGCCTTCGTGAGTTCCCGAGATACGATAAGTCAACAATGGGTTGACTCCTCCCCAGGCAACATGTGTCTATCACCTGTCACCCGTTCCCACCTTTCTCTGGGCGCTTGTTGTTAGGTCGTCTGTCAACCACGCGGTCCCCACTTACGGATGGGTCACGTGTTTGCACGAGCCCTCGGCGCTCGGCACTTCGCGACTTCTACAATCGAAAAGAAACTCCCTCAAGTTTCGAACCCACGATAGGCGATAACCACAAAATTTCTGATCCAACGGTTCTCCCATGCCTTGGATCCAACGGTCATGATGACGTCGCGATCTCGTGAATTGTGAGTTCATGCAGCCCTACCCTTGACCACTCCAAGTCGTGAGTCAGCGAAATGCTACTCTCCTGCCTATACAAAGGCTAAGATCGACGGTCAATAGGGCTCCGTCAGATCCTTGGATCTACGGTCCGGGATCCCATTGCTACGTGCGAAGGCTGAAAGGGTCAAGGTGTTAATGCCTGCGATCCTTCTCTAGATCCATCGGTCTCGACAGATCTGGGGTATTCCCGAAAGGATTTCGATCGTTTGTCTACCAAATGATAGGGTATTCTCTCTTTCTATAATTGGGCTCACTATCCCTTCTGAGCTTGAATCACGAAATTCAACTTCTCGGGGCTTCAAACTCCCACGACTTCGAGACCTTAGAGAGCTATCCTTCCTTTCATAAGGTTTCCAGACCCAGATCGCATGAACCTTCAGACGGTTCTTGGGCTATCGTCCCAAATCTTAGTCGAGTCTATGGGTAAAGGTTCGGCACGGTTCCAAGGTTTATGGGGTAATCCCCGGGGAAGAGTACTCTTGAGGAGCCTTCCCAGAACATTACGAGAGGTCAAAAAACAAGATGATTCTCAGTGGGGTGAATTCATGCCCCAACCTTAATCATTTGTACAGAAACCAACTATGGAATGTAAGTATACACAGGCATCCATTATTTCTAGTCTAACACACCAGGCAATCATTCTACACAGAAATTATTATGGGCATATAAACATAAGCATGTATTCATGATATTCAGTTCGAAATACAAGGTATAAAACACTTATCAGATCTACCAGGTGCGATGCAACTGCTGAGAGGGGTACTCGTTTCCACCCAACCGTAGGCTCAGTGACTCCAAACGGATTTACCACTAGCCACCCCCGAGCTAGACCATGATGCTTTGAGGTTCACTCTCCTACTTCCAGCTCAACAAAAATCAAGGACGAAGGTTACTCTCCTTCTCCTGATGCAGGAAAACAATCCAAGATGAAGGTTACTCTCCTTCTCCTGGTATTCATAACTCCGTTCGTTTCCAAGGTTTCTCTAGTCTCTTTCGTGATCCACGTCGCACGCACTACTCTTCTCCTACCACATTTCCTCTCTTGCCAATTTCTGTCTGCAAGGTTGCATGTGGAGCGAATTTCGTTGTCCATGGTCAGGTATGAGGGCTGTTACAAATGGGTGGTTCACCCCCATCCCCTCATTAACTCTTGAGGAGCCTCCCCACCTACTAATTTGACGGGAAATCCATTCCAGGATCAGAGAGTTGCTTTGTTTTGTGAGCAAGTATAAACCAGTACGGTACTAGCTTGGGGGAAGTTAACGCAACCATTCCAGGTCCCTTCCACCACCTCTCATTAGCCATCGTGGTCTCTTTTAGCACATCCCTCTCCCAGCAATCATGCAACACATATCCATAACATAATTTACATTCATCGACCTTTTATGCAAAGGTCCGTCAAATCAAGCATTCACATCTTTGAGTTTGCCATAGTTCTTGGCCAATATAGTTATTTTTACAAACTGGGGGAAACAGGGTGTTACAGTCCATTACCCAACCTTTGTGTTATCGGGATTTCTTCAAGGGTTGACATCAATGACAACCAACCTTAATCAATAGAGGGTATGATAGTTAATAAATAATTATCGGGTAGAGTGATAGAGTGTGGTCAGGTGTGGTGGGTTAAATATGGTCACTTCATAATGACTGATTAGACGTGGTGGTGATCGCCATATAATGGTCATAAGGTCAATTATATAGCATAAATTTTAGGAACTAGAATTTTAGCCAATAACTAAAAATATTTTGTAATATGAAAGTCATGGTAGGCTATAGTTTTATAGATGAGGCTTAGCTAATACATGACCATAATCCCAACAATGTCTTCTCAATAGGATGGAATATTAATCAACAATATCCATAGTACCCAATAAAATAACAGTGCTAAGACATTCATAAATCGATAGGATTTTAGTACTTAGGATAATTGAGGATGATTAGGGAATGATATTACTAATTTGCCACATAATCTCTTAACCTCTAGTTACAAAAAAGAAAATGGTAGTTTTCAAAAGAGAATTTGAAATTCAAGTTGTGTGATGCAAATGCTCTTGCTGTTAGGATCCCTTAGCTTCTGACGTAGCAGGCTTGTCTTTGAATTTTTGGGTTCATATATGCTAGAATGATTGGCAATGATAAGATTCCTTGCAATTTTGCAGAGCTATAAAATTGAACTATGAAATATGTGCTGCAAATGCTCTGCTACTAGGATCTTGCAATGTCTGATGTAGTTAGTTTGTCTTTAATCCTTGTGACCTTTTATCAATTTTGCTAGAGTAATTGATAACTACAAGTTTCCTTGCAATCCTGCAGAATCATGAAACTAGTATTATTAATGCAACATTTGAAGATTTTTTTTGTCAATACACTCGAATGCTGCCATGAGGGAACTGAAAATGCAATCACAAGCTTTATTAGCAAAAAATTATATATATATATATATACACAACTCACCTTAGGAGGAAAAACGCCTAGCTTAAGTGATGTCAACAGAGAATTAGAACGGGGAAGGTATAAAAGGAGGAATTCAACCTAATTCCTCATTATGTTATGATTTGATGTTAAGAAGAGTTTCTAGAGGAGGAAATCGACCTCTTTGTTGTTTTGTGGATTTACGGAGGAAACCACCACCTAGATAGGTTTCGGTGTTGGAAGACACACCCTAGCCTATCAGAGATACCATCCAAGTATTCCACCGTACCAGTTCAGGAGTATCCAGATCTATTGCAGAGATTGTGTAGCTCAGCCAATGAGGGTGCTTATCTCACTGATTCCTTCCGATCCAGTTGAGAATCAGCCAGGGCGCTTCTTTTGAGCCACCATTCATCATATTCTGATGGTGGAATCTACCAGGGCGCATCAGCCATCTAGAAAGTGTGTAGCTCTTGAGAAGGGAAAATTGGAGTTCCAAGAGGATTTTCGGATCAGATCAGAGGAAACCCTTATGACCCATTACAGAGGAGACGAGGGTGCACATTTCGAGACAGTTATCATTGGATTATGTCGGTGGAATCACTAGGGCGGACTCACAGATCCTAGGAGGTGTGCAACCCCCCAGGGGATGACATTTGGAGCTTTAGGGGTCAAATATTCAGTCCGACAGTTATCAGGAGGTTCCTAGGGACCATGGCGCTCAGTTTGGGAGAATTTCCAGGCGAATCTGTCGAGTATAGCCACCAGGGCGAGTATTCTGGTACTTGCAGTAGTTGTCGTGAGTTTCCCGAACTGCATTTTGGCGATCTATCTGTTGTTCATGAGTTTATACTTTAAGGCTCTAAAGTATACCGTCAAGGCATCCAAAAAGGGTAGAGATAATTGATGGGTAAAAAGAAAAAGTTTAAAGGAAACTGAGATCACGGTTGGTTCCTTAACTGTCTCTGTCTAGCTTCCCATTGTTTTTGAATGCTAATATCCCTTTCAATTGCAGCCCATGATCTTTCAAGTTCCACCCGTGTATTTTCTGTCTGTAGAATGGTATTGAATAGGTTTAACGAAATGCTCGTTTGATCTGATAGATCGGGTTCTATATTGGGTTGTCTGGTAATTGGAACAATCATGAAAGCTGAGGGTTTCTTTTTTGTAAATCAAGAATATTTTCGAGGGTCGCAAAATTCTGGTTCAAAATTATAAAAATAGAGCTTCCAAATTATGAATTAATAGTATAACAGAAATAAAGGCCTTTTCTAGTCTCTGAGTCAAATTTAAAGGAGAAAGTGGACAGAATGAAGAAAAAGGAAACATGTAGTTGTATAACAAAAATGAGGCATCAATTTAAGAAGAATCTCATTTTAAGTTAATACAAGAAAAGGGATGATAAATTTGCAGAAGAAAACAGTTTCAGAGTCCCAAAACGTTTATAGGTCTTATATCTGTTGAAAGACGATACAGAGGAAAAACCGCAAACGATTAGATAATCTGATTGTTTCAATTACTATAATAGAAATTACCATATGAAACACTTCAAATGAAAGTATGAAATAAAAATAGAATGACAGAAAAACACATAACTCAGGCTTGACCAGATCTGGAGTCTTCAATCTATATTGTATTAATTCAGGCAAAACGAAGTTATCTTTTTATAATCCCCTCCAGAAAAAATCTCATTCTTAGTCTTGAAAAATTTCATTTATACAAAACCACCAATCTTAGGACGGTTAGTGATTTCTGAACTCTTAGAAACTAAATATTTGTTAAAAAATAGATCCAAAACCGTTTTCATGATCTTCTTCATTTTTCTATTTTCTTGGAAGTAGAACTCTTCCAAATAATACTTTTACTTTGCTGATGACTCTCCTTCTTTTGATTCGATACATTTAATGCATTTCTCTAGGAGCTGTGTAAAATTTCTGGGGGGTTCTAGAAAATCTCTTGCCTCGAACAGATAAACCTTTCTCTGAATCTTAGAAAGATGGTCATCAACTCCTTTATCTATAAACTTTATTGATTCCAGCTTTAAGTTAGGCTCAACTAACAACCTGTCTACTAGGGTGACATCGATTTTTCTTAGTTGTGAAATTTCCATTTGGATTTCACTCAAATTTTCCCTAAAATTTAATTGATGTCTTACAATATTGATCTATCCCAAAAGTCCTGTACACTGGCCTTTTCCAATATTTAATGACCCTTTGTCTAGAAGATCAAAAAATTCTTCACAGTCATCTCTGATTTCTTTGGCTATTCTTTTGCTTTAAGTTATGTTGGTTTCCCATAGCTTGAGCATGATGTTGCCTCTGATTTGCTCTGTGGCTGATACTTTAATAGTTTCAGATACCTCTTCACCTGTCGAATATATAATTGCCTTTTGTAGAGTAATCCTCAAATCTTTGGCTTCTTTTTCTCTTAGGATAATATTTTCAAAGGCATTATCTACTTCTTGAAAGTAATTCTGAATAATTTATATCTTGGAAATCAATTTTTGTTGTTCAATTTCTATTTTTGAATGCACTTCCAGTGACTGGGCCTGGAAAGATTTTAAGTCTATAATCTGATCTTCCATTGATATTAATCTAGCCTACAACTGTTCTGCGTGCTCCTTTTGCTGAGTAATCTGTAGTTGATTTGTTTGTATTTCCTGGCTCATTTCGTCCAAACTCGTTTTGAGCGATTGAACCTCTAACCTTTCGGCATCCCTTGTCTGCTCCAAACTTTTACTCATTTCTTCTATAATGCTTTCCTCAACATTCTTTAATTTCTCTCGCAATTGTGCTATGATTTTATCACTCTTATTTATCCTTGTTATGATTTTTCCCACGGTAAAAAAGTTTGTTGTTGCCATGGCTCCCATGGAACCTGCTACCTCTATAGAAAAATCTTCTTCCTCCAAATTTTGTCTGTCTATTAGGAATTTATTTTTTTTAACCACGTTCCCCTCCCTCTTATGCATCTCCTGTTTCAGGACCGACTTCTTTTTTCTACTGAAAAAATAATCGGAAGGAGGAATCTCATCTATGGGAATGGAGGTAAGGTCATCAACAAAAAGAGCTCCTATCTGTGGCAGTCCAAAAGTGGACTGTAAGGGATTTAAGGAGGCTATGGGACTCCCTAGCTTCGTATATCCTTTCCCTCCTGATGCCTTAGGCGTGTTGACATCAACCTTTGGTGATGAAGTGGGAGTAGGCTTACCGGACTTGGGATGTCTCCCTGATATTTTCTCTGCTTCGATCGTTTTGCTTGGTGGAGGCCTTTCCACATCCTGTAGGGCCTTTTTGGGATTTCCCTTCTTTCGTGCTTCCTGCTCGAAACCTGGTGGAACGCTTTCTTGCTCCTGGGGGAGGGTAATTTCTTCCCCTTCAAGTACTTCGGGTGGACCACTTTGTCGATGCTTCTGAAAGGTCTGAAAGCTGACTTGCAGGTCGGACAATAGTGTCTGTACTCTTTCCAACACTTCTTGATAAGATTTGGTCCCTTTGAACACGTCGTCCCAAGGGGACTCCTCATGTTCATAGGCTTTCATATTGCAGTGTATCAAGTGTTTATTTACCCACTGATAAGGTGTAGTGACTTAAAATAAAAATTTGATATAAATCATTTCAATTGCACAAATAGATTAATCACCAGAACATATAATTTAATTGCACAAATAGATTAATCACCAGAACATATAAATTTAATTGAGCTAAACATATTAGCTTACG
>SNQJ01S0046338.1:75589-86172 GCA_010110895.2 Picea sitchensis
ATTCTATTTACTAAAATTTAAAATTGAACATTAAATTAAATTATATTTAAAATTGAACATTAATTTAAAGTTTAATAGTTTAAATTTAATATTAATTTAAAATCAAACATTTAAAAATTTTACATTGAATTTAAATTGAAAGCTTAACAATTTAACCAAAAAAAAAAAAAAAAAACTAAATAAGAATAATAATAATAAACAAATTTAACGTGGGCGACGGGTCCTAGCATGAGGCCCACGTGCCCGCTTCCTCCAAAATAACTCTACACCTATCTCTCCAAACCCTAAACGTGTCCTCAAACCTAACACTCCATCACTGCCGCCTCTCTCCCTACGCAAATGTGCCCTCAACTTCTCCCTCTCCGCTACTGTGGCAGAGCTCTGGTAATGGCTGCGAGCTCCTCCCTTGGCTTGGTAATGGGAGGTTGTTTTGTAGCTTGGTTCTGAACTTTGTTGATGGCTGGTGTCGGTTTCTTCAATTTCAGTGGTTTGTATATTTATTTGGGTTTATGTATTATGGGTTCTGGTTTCAAAATTGGCTATATTTGATTCAGGTGGGTGTTGAGAGCAGCGTGGGAGTGGATGCATTTGCACGGTTGGCCCCTGTTGTACCTCTTATTGCGGATGTTGTAACTGCTAATTTCCTGTTTGAAATACTCACAGCATCTACAGTGGGACGTCTTCCCTTCCCTCCATATGATAAATTTGTCAAGGAACTGGACAAGTAATCTCAAACCTCCTCTGTTTCTTTTATTTGAAAGCTCGTGTAGTTTAATAGTCATATTTTGCATTGTTTTGGTTCGATCACCTTTTGTACAAACTGTGCACCAGTTATTTTCTTATCCAGAAAGTTGAGTTATTGTCATAGCTGGTTTAAACTGCGCAGAAAATTTTAAGATGGTATTACGTGTATCGGCCAGATCTATAAATGGATTGAAGAAACAGTCGATGCCCACTTTACACACTATTTTCTGCGCAACTTTAATTGAAATGGACTTGATGGGGAGTACCTTTCCTTCGTTGTGCTGTGTTGTAGCTGGTATTCAAGATTGGTAGTAGGTTGTTTATATCTTTTTCTTTCCTTCTGTTTTGGCACCTTGTCCCCAATCTTCTTGTTATCTTTTTTTTTTAAATAGGTGTAAACTTTAAACTTTAAAGGTACTGGCACTTATTTTGCAGAAGTATGTTAATTGTCTACTCAGAATACAGTTGTAGATTTTGGTAAAGTGAACAGTTTCCCTATATTCCTGATTCATGAGTAGTTAGGAGCGTTAATTTTACTAGGTTAGACTGTTCAAATCTCATGGGAGTTGTAAAGAGCCTACATGCTACTTGTGTAATGTGAGGGTCCTTGTGTAATGGGAAGCAACTTCTTTAAGGAATATTAACTTTTCCAGGTTAGCAAGCATCAGATATCCATACTCTTTTGTATAATTGGTCAATCGTTTTCTTTCCTTCTGCAGTGTCAGTTTTTCCTCTTATCTACTTATTACAAGTACTTTCCATACACATACAACTATGCGCAAGTAATTTCGAAGAAATATGATCATGATCTATTCAAAACACAATTGTAACACCTGTATTTCCGGAGTGGCAAGGAGCACTAATATGACAAGGCAAGCAAGTTCAATCTTATGTGAGTTGTAGTAAGTGTACAGGCTACTTGTGTAACTGAAGGGTGGGTGCTTGCTCAAGAAAAAGAGATCCACAAGACAGTGTAGAAGACCTCCAGCGAAGTGGTTCAGGGAGGTCTAGTAGAAGTATTAGTCTTAGATGGCCAGTAAACCCTCTTTTACGTATAGCAGTGGACATTGGCAAGGGAGATGGGAAAGCACCTTCTCTTCTAGAGCTTTCTATTTGAAAAATCTGTGAGAGTATTAGCAGATATGACTCTTTTAATGTGCTTCCTAGAGATCTGAGTCAACATATTTTCAATGAGTTGGTTCGTACTCAAGTTCTCACTAGAAATTTACTTCAATCATTTCAAGACTGTAATCTTCAGGATGCTTTTCTGGGTTTTTAGGGTTCGAGGATGGTTTCTTTTAATAACTCTGTGCTTGAATGGGTGGTTGATTCAGAGAATGGTAGAGCGCCTAAAATCTCCCGTCGTCCTTTTTGTGGTTGTTCACCTGTTTCGATGGAGGGGAGGATTATAAACCTTGTTTATTCTTCCTAACCCGTAGTTAGAAAGGGCAGACCTCGAAATAGGAAAAATTATGAACAAGGATCAAGCAATTCAGACTATCAATTTTAAAAAAAGAATACGTATACTGAGTGAATAAAGTAACCGACGCAAAAATACGAGGAACATCACCCTACAGTTGTTCATAAGAATTAGGAGATGGAAAGTTTAGGCAGAATGCAGAGGACACCTTTCAAAGAACTTGATAATGAAGAAACTTTTTTCATTTTGCCTGCAAAGATCCTCTTCGTACTCTAGGTAGGATAACTCTGCAATTACTACGGAGTGGGTAGCCAGAGACCTTCATGCAAGAAATCTTAAAAAAAAATATCATTATCACATCACATGGTGAGAGAATTGATTCTCTGACTCATAAGGTGAACAATCTAATTCAGGTTATAAGTGGCAAACGACATTACAGAACTGGAAGATTGGACAGTCTTTTAAACAAATTAGTGTAAAGGAGATTTCTGAAGTCCTTAGTATGATTCATTAAGATCAAGGTTACAGTGAAGATCACCAAACTCAGTTTAAGGAACATTTGAACTACATTGTGATTGACTGCGTGGCGAGAGATACAGTTATAGAAATGGAGTAGTTTCTATCTCATTTCTGAAAGCACTTAGGTGGAAGCTTCTTTGCAGATGGCCCTTGTCCATGGACCATAAGTGTAGTGGCGTATGAACGAAAGTTTGAAGATTATTTGGGAACCATATTCTCACTGTAGCTTGAGAGGTCCACATAAAGTTTAAAAGTTGCACTGATCTTCTTATTTAGTCACGCTTAGATTTGAACATAACAAAATTCTTTGGCATATTGCGGTAGGAAGTTCAAATTTATGGATCTATTGTTAATTACATTAGAAGAAGCAATGTAAAATTACCATTATTGTAAACTTTTTTATAATACTCTCAATTCCTTTTATCTTTACAATGAAAGACCCCATATATTTTGGGGAAGATATATTTAGAAAATATTGGAGAATATCTGTAACAACCCTAGTTGCTTGTTTTACTTTGGTAAATTTGTTTTTACATTTTCAATTCGTATTGCATTTATTTTTATATTTGTGTTAAACTTTCTATGTTTGGTTTGCAGGTTAGGCATAGCTGGAGTTAGAGCTTGGAGTTTTGTCCCTCAGGCCCAGATTTCAAACAAAATCTCTGATACCATGTGTAGTGACTTAAAATAAAAATTTGATATAAATCATTTCAATTGCACAAATAGATTAATCACCAGAACATATAATTTAATTGCACAAATAGATTGGTCACCAGAACATATAAATTTAATTGAGCTAAACATATTATCTTACAGACAACCTCATAATACATCATATTCCTTAAATTTCATAAAACAAATACATAAATTAACATAACTGGGTCTGATGCTAACCCTCCGCTTTCCACTTGCCTTGTTGATCGCTGCTGAACTGTGTAAACACTGCCCAAAACCTTCTTCCACCCTGCCCAAAACTTTCTTCCACCCTACCAACTAGGACAACTTCCTAGCTCCAGGATATAATATGGATATCCTGGCCCCCGTGCCCAAAACCCCCAACAAACAGGTGCCTGTACTGATCCAATCCAACCACAGAACTCAACTCTCCTCTGTGCAATCCAAGAGAGACCTCCTTCCCCCAAAATTTTCCGTAGAATGGTAATGCCCCCTTCGTAAACCTCCTCCCCTCATATTCCTCCTTCACCACCCTCCCTTTCATTTACTTCCTTACCTACCCATTTATTACCTTATCCCCTCATAATTAATATCTTATCCCTTTATATTCAATATCTTATCCCTTTCCGTGTACGTAAGTTTTTAACAAATTAACTTATAATTTATCATCCCTATTAATTTAATACCCATGTCAATGAATGTAACATGTAATTAATTAATCAATTAATTAATCAAATTGCAACCATTAATTAATCAATAAATATTTAATTAGTATCTTTATACCAATCTTGTTTAATTAATACTATGTTAAGACAATTAATCCCCTAATTATTTTTTACTTAATAATCCTTAAACATTTATTCAACTAGGGTTGTTACATAAGGGTTGTGTCTTTTGTACTCAATATTTACCAGTTTAATTTCTTCGAGTGCTTCTGCTTCCACCCTAGAATGTCCCAAATTTAGTAATGAAAATTTCCCGATGTGCACAGGGAAGACTGGCCATGACTTCTTTTGAGCTGCCTTTAACTCTATTCCAATACCGCCTTTTACTATTTGGTGTGCCACTTCCCTACACACTAGTCTATCCAGAAGGAATTTTGGAAGCACGTGAGGGGGGATTGAGCACCCATAAACCCTGATGTAGGAGAAGCTTTCTTCAATGAACTAGTCTGCTATTTGCTTGAGGTTATTTGAAACTGCTTCAGAAATGCGACGAGGGTCACAGCCAAAAAACATTTTATGCATGGGTATCACCGCAAAATGACAAATTTCATAAAACGAATTTTTTGCATTTTCTTCCCACAACTCAGAGTGATATTCGTGAATGGATTCAGGGCAGGTTATGCTCCAAGTCCAATTCATCAAGGGAAATGGAGTCATAAAACAAATTGCATACATGAGGTATGCTGACATGTAGAAGGCCACTGGTTGACCTCGGGCTCTTGCAATTCTGTAATCCAAAACCTCTTTGGTTATATTATCAAATAAAATCTTGTCCTAGTTGAAACTATATCCTTCTGATGCTTCTTCTAAAAATGACACCCATTCTGTGGGGAAATGACAGGGATTCTTTTTGCCGAAGAGTTTGCACAGCATCATGGCTACATAAACCATGTACTCATTCAAAGAGGCTTTGGCATAAATTTCGTGGGTATCGCCCCTAAATTTTGATGGACATCTCCACCAACCTTTGATTAAATCAGGGTAAGTTTGGTCTGCCTCAGTGCATTCCTTTCTCTGGAATTCCACTATAAATTCGGCATTGTAAATGAAATTAGGATTGGGTGAGAGTTTGTACATAACCTGGATATGTTCAGGTCTGAATGAGTCGATAATGGCTCCTTGATCATTTAAAATGCTTCTCGTCAGAATATCAACCTTGTCCAAAGCCCAACTGACCATGTCGTTGTACGCCATGAGCCGTGGGCGTGTTGCAATTTTGTGAAGCTCTAATTCTGCTATGTCTCGAAGGTGATTCTTGGAATCGCTAGGGGAATTTTTCATCTCGCAGTCCAAATTTTCATAAATCTATCTCCATGATTTAATTGAGTCGATAGCATGTGGTGTGGTGTCTGATATGACATCTCCCTCTAGGCTGGAAATCTCAGTTGTATCTTCACTCTTCTTGGGTCCCTTCTTTGGTGCCATGACTCTGTATTGGAAAGAAAACCTGTCACAGAAGAGATGTGTGAAAGCTCGGCTGTATTATCCTATTTATGATAGAAAAAGCGAGAATAAGCTTCAAAACACAGACCTCTAGTTTTCTTTTAACTCATTTTATGGTGAAAGTACTGACGCAACTGTCAAGAATTTAATACCTTTAATGCGGAGAATATCTCTGAGATACGCATTTGTGTCGCAGAAATCACGATCTATCCGTTATTAATGTGGCTGTATTTCGGCAATTCTAAAATCAACATTCAAAAACTTCTTTTGATGGAGGCCGAAAAGAAAGTACTTAAGAAGTTTAATTACCATTAAATGTATATATATATATATATATATTTTAATAAGAAGTTAGTTCTCTTTAAAATTTGGTAGTGAGTCGTGGCTTCGTGTTTCGGGGATCACGATTACATGAGGTATGTCAACACTGTTATCCCCGATTTCTAGGGATAACTAGGAGATCATGTCTTGATGCCCACAGGTCCTAGACATGGAGTATCGAGAGCAGGATTGACTTGAGCATGGCCCTGGAGGGCCCATCCTTTTCTTCTTTTGTCAGATTTGTCTTGTTAGCAGCAACAACAACATCCATCACCATTGACTTGGTCTTGTATCGGAGAAGCTCTTTCTCCATGAGGTAATTGGTCCAGGTATCATGGTATGTGTCACTTTTGATAATTATAACCTTTGGATATATGCATCTGACTCCTTTTATCTCTGACGACTGCTTGGATCTTACATTAACCCACTTGACCATGATTGGGGGGATTGACAGGGTGTCCTAGCGAGTTTGTACCCATGGGTTTTGGTTTTCCACCGGGGGGATTTCTGAAGAGCCATCGTCTGCTCCCATCATACCACCACTTTTCCATCTTATCTCCCGCTCATCTGTCCCATTCCCCTTGTCCAGGCATTAGGACGATATGTTTGTGGGGTTGCACCTTATCTTGTGGGAAGAAGGGGCTAAAGGCCCAGAAGGTAAAAGCAACTGGTAAAAGATAAAATCTTAGAAATAAAACCTCGAGATTATTCGCCCAAGGATACCCGAGAAGGTAATAAAAATCCTCTCAGCAAGAAACAAAAGGGACCAGAAAAAATAACAAACAAGACCTAGTCAAGAGGATAGGGGGTCTCATCATGAACCAACCTATTATGTTCATGGGTACCTAACAGCATGACGTTCCCACCATCTGGTTACCATGCCAGGGCAGTCACCTTTGGTTGCATGGCCAAGGGAAAGGGGGTCTCATCACGAGAAAGCCTTATCATCTCTGTGAAAGTACTTGTGGGTAACACTGTCAGCTCTGGTCACCATGCCAAGGCAGTGTCCTCTGGTTAGCCCTTGAATGAAAAAAAGAAGAAGAAGAAAAATCAAATAAAGGAAAGAATAAAGGCAAAAAGGGGCTTGGAAAAAATTGCATCCATAACGGGTACAACTCGCCTTCTACAAAGGCACCCACAGGTAATATCATGCATCCCTGGCTCTCACTCTACCCGTATGTCTGGACATCATTTAAACCACTTCACCTTGTTTACATGGCTTGGATGAAACCCCTTGGAAACTTTCCTTTCCTTATGGATACTAGCCCAATAGGGTATCTTGTCCTTTTTCTCGACCTTGTATTGTAGTATTTTGTAAAGACTTTGAGCTATTGAATGATATATCAGGGTTTTTATGCATATGTTTGATAATATTAATGATGAAATGTGTTTGACATTGCTATGATCCCTCTAACTAATGATCCCATGGAGGGCGTAGTTTTTGATGTGCAGGACCATGCCCGACGGACAGTTACCACTAGGACCGGTACACATGGGGAGATGATTAGTTCGGACCTCCATGGGGCTGAAGAGCCCATCAGATGGTTGTTGAGACCCCGTCAGAGGGGCAGAGACAAGACAGTGTTTGACTGAGGTTTTGCACTGGAGAAGAAGATGATGTTTCACCAGAGGCACTTTGGCAGAGCCCGACCTAGGGGGAATGACCCCTTTTCAGTGGAACGTTGGCCTTGGAAGGCTCAGAGCATCCCCATCCTTGCCATGACATCATCCAACTTCATGGTCATTCTTAGAGGCAGACTGGGCAACAATGGCACATGTGGCATGTTGGAGAAGCCCCTAGGGGGCTAATATTTTGCTCCTGGATGTCTCATTTGCCCTAAAATGGGCTAGCGCCTCCCTTGAAGGGGCTTTTACCTTTATTACAACTCAGTTAGGGTTTTAATTTGAAAATTTAATGTAAACACAATATGATTTTAGTTTAAAGCATTGCCGACTAATTTTTATGACCTAAAATTAATTAAAGGTCACTGATACAGTATATATTGAGGAGTTTTATCCTCATTTTGACATAACACAACACTCACTCTCCTAGTGAGATCTGATTTTTGTGCCCTAATTGGGTATTTCTTCTCTTTAAGTGAGGCACACTTGTTGAAGGAGGGCATTTCTTGGCATTTTTGGCATTTCTCTTGAAGGAAGGTTTACAACTAGGGTTTGCAATGCTATTTCATGGTGATATGTAAGTGTTTTTTCTGTAAAACTTCTTGATTGAATGGTTGTAGTCTTATATTCTTGCATTTATTTATAAACTTTGCTGATTTAAAAAACCCTAGGGGACAAACACATAAGTAGGTCGTTGTCTCATGTCCCCTAAAAGAGAATTTTTCAGCCATTGAAGAAGGAAGGAAGAGCCTAGCCATTGCTACACTCTTATTGCTTCTTCCCCTTGTGTTAGTCGTACCTTTAAAATTCAAGAAGGAGGAGACGTCCTAGGCCTAGGTTATCTACACCTAGGGCCGTCCTACTTCTAGATTTTGGTGATAGGGCCTTGCCTTAGCAACACTTTCCCTCACCACACTCTTGTGTCTTGATTTATCTTTTATGCTAGCCGTTTTGCCAAGTTAAACCTAAGGAAGGAGGAAAGAGCACGAGGCTTTGCTTAAGCAACACCCGAGTGAGCCTCTTTCCCCTAGGGTTTTGTTTTCGGGGCCCTGCCATTGCAGCACTTCAGAACCCTTCCCTCTAGTGCTTAGCCTTTTTCCTTCAACCTTTGTGTCCTCCCTTGATTTGACTCCATTTACCCTTAGGCATTGATCTCAAGCCTCCAACGTTGAAGTGATAGTGGTTAAACAAACTTTCAAACTCTTATAAATTGAAACCCTAACTAACTACTAACCCTAATAAGGCTGACGTCATCCTTGGTTATTCCATCTTGACGCAACAAGTTCTCTTTATAGGCAATTAGATGATGGTTTAAAGCATTTATTGAATAAGGGATTGATTGGACATACTGATTGCTACATCATCTTGGTATTTATTGATGGATTGATATTATTTCATTGTTTTATTAATATACATTGATCTCATCAATATCTATTGCTTATATATTGATGTCAGATAGTTGTATGAAGTACTAACCCTTTGAATCATAGCATGCATGTATTAATCTGTTGTTGCTTTGTTCCGAGCAGGTGTTCTCATTTAGGCCTACACTTCATTATTGGTTGTTTAGCCAGACTATCTGCTCTTGGTGGTGACCTGTGAAGAGGGAATTTCACTTTGACCTTTATACCTTAGCCTCTTCAAAACTCCAGGTTATCGGGGACGTCTCCCCTGGGCCTAACCTCCCTAAAGAGAAAGAACCTCCCCATTGTGGTGACATTGGGTGGGGTAGGTCCCTGTTACGCCAGTTTGGCCTCTATCTTCTAGCCTTTTGACCTAGCTACAAACTGTGCGATAACAAACACTAAATCCCGAATCTCGAAATTTTGATGAGAACAATTTTTAAGCCTTAACTTTGGTATTGAATCGCGACTTCGCGTTTCAGGGTTTCAGGGATCGCGGTTAGGATAGTTTTAAATTAATTGGGATTAAGATTGATTTTCACTTCTTTCGGGAAAACAAGAATCGAGATTTCGTGATTCAAAATGTATTGAAGAGATGTTGTTCTGAGGAAACCTTGAATCCCGAAAGGTTAAAAATATGGTTAATTAAATCCTTTAGGGTTTCTAATTATCGCGATTTAAAGTACTTTACAAAATGTGCGTCTAGACTTTAATAACATTTGAGCTTCTTGTCTTTAATTATAACGAAGAAATGAAATCATTTCGGGACTTCGGTATCGGTCTTTTGGACTGATAGCGAGAATTATACCTTATGAAAAATCGAATCCCGAAAGAGAAGAGTTTTAGTTTTTAAAGGTGAAATTTTTTCAAACCTAGCTTCAACATAGGCTCCAATTGGGGACCTCGTCTCCTTGTGGGACGAGGAGAACGGGCGGACTTAGTGCCTTTTATTGGGTAAATGGGGTCAGTTATTTCGGTCTGTGAGACATAGCTGCGAAAACTACTAAGGGGATAAAAATCCCAACCTTAACTTCGGAAAATTTTCCAAACCAAACCGTTCGACAATCTCGAAATAGGATCACTTGGATTTCCCTTTCTAAAACCGACCTCAGACTTGTGCAAGATAATCAAAACAAAATTAGTGGTTCTACCAGTTTTTATTTGATCGTATTCGCATCGAGAGACTCTTAGAGCATAATCTGGAATTCCATAATCTTAGAGTGTACTCTGGCCGAGAGAAGAAAAATACCAGAGCATCTTGAAATTTTTGTATAACAGCCTTGTCCGCTATGGAGACATTGCTTCACTGCCAGCGGGCCTGTTCAGTACCCCGGTGAAGTTATCGTATTTTCCACATTGAATTTCCTTTCACCACTTCATTAATTTTAGCATTTAAATGTTGAGATGAGGACAATCATATAATGAATTTCCTTTCATCATCTCTTTGAATCGGATGGGGGCAATCGATAACAAATTTCCTTTCACCACCTCTTTATGTTAGATGGGAGAAATCGATAACGAATTTCCTTTCACCATCTCTTTCTATACATATTTGTTATGAAGTGGGGGCAATCAATAAGTATGTAACATACTCAGGGATTTTTTTGTTTTTGCAAAGGTCTTTCAACTTATTAAAAAGCTCTGGATTGATCTACTTTTGGCCCTCAGACACTCTAACTTTATGGAGAATCTCAGGGAAAATTTATTAAC
>SNQJ01S0046338.1:86222-102258 GCA_010110895.2 Picea sitchensis
TTTATTTTATTTTATTTTATTTGGGACTTCACTTGAGTGAAAACGATCTTTTTATTTCTGGTAGAAAGACTAAAAAGGTTAAGATTAGCCCAGACATACTTCCGGTTCAGCCAAGGCTTAGGAAAAACAAAGGATTTTGCCTATCTTTGCTTTGAAAGTTAGTTTGAACATTTTCGAAATTAAGATGAGACTTAAAGGGAGAAAAAACAAGATTTGGTGAAGAGTAAGCTTGATAGTGATCAAAGTAAAAAGGTGAGAGACCCTCGAAACTTGGGAGTCCTGACGAGTATTAATCATTTATTTATATAAAATTTTATTTCTTTAAGTTTATATATATATATATATATATATATATATATAAAATCAACAACTCGTTCACTTGTACCTCATAGAATATTTTTAACTCATGTTCTCGGGTCAGAGTTCATACCTTAAAAATTCGTCATACTTACAGCCAGAAGATTGTTTACTCATTACCTTTTGGGCAAGTATTTATCAGGGTTATCCATGCAAATTACCCCTGTAGTATAATTGGTCTCTTGAGTCCTGATGCTTTTCCTGCGAACAACTGATAACTGTCAGACACACTCATACTAACTCTGAGAACTGCTTTGTATTTGCCATAGGAAATAAAACCTAGAGATGCCTCGCCCAGGGATCCTCGAGAAGACAGTAAAAGGCCTCTCGATAAGAAACAAAAGGGACCCAAAGAAAAATAATAAAACAAGACCTAACCAAGAGGATGGGAGGTCTCATCACGAGCCGGCCCATTATGTTCATAGGTATCTAGCAGTATAACGTTTCCATTGTCTGGTCACCACGCCAGGGCAATGACCCTTGGTTGCATGGATAAGGGAAATGGGGTCTCATCACGAGCCAACATTATCATTTCTGCAAAAAATACCCGTAACACTGTCAGCTCTGGTCACCACGCTAAGGCAGTGTCCTCTGGTCAGACCTTGAAGCAAAAATAAATAAAAAGTAATAAATAAAATAAAGAACAAAGGCAATAAAGGGCTTGGAAAGAACTGCATCCATGACATGTACAACTCGCCTCCTACAAAGGCACCCACGGATAATACCTACCCCTGGTATTCACTATGTCTGGGCATCCTTAGACCATACCACCTCATGTTACATGGATTGAATGATATCCTTTGGAAACTTTCCTCTTCTTGTGGATGTTGGCCCAACAGGGCACTTTGTTTTTTCTTTGGCTTTGTATAGTAGGTCAGTGTAATGTCTTTGAGATATTAGATGATATGCTAGGGGTCTTATGCATGCATTTGATAAAATTAATGATGAAATATGATTGACATTGATATGATCCCGAGGACTAATAAGCCCATGGAGGGCGAAGTTTTTTATGTGCAGGACCATGCCTGACGGACAGGTACCAGTGGACCAATACACATGGGGAGATGATTAGCTCGGACCTCCATGGGGCTGAAGAGTCCATTAGATGGTTGTTGGGATGGCAGAGACAGGACAATGTTGTGATGAGCCTTTGCACATGAAGAAAGAATGGCGTTCCACCCAGGACACTTTGGCTGAGCCCGGCCTAGGGGGGATCACCCACTTCAAATGGAACGTTTTCCTCTTGATGGACAGGACGTCACCCAAGAGATCTAGACGTCAATTTGAGCGTGTGGCAGTGTGATGAGGTTACTGGCACGTGTGGCAGCTTGGAGGAGCCCTAAAGGGGCTAACGTCTTACTTCTGGATGTTGGACATGCCCAAAAAGGGCCAACGTCTCCCTCAAAAGGGCTTGACGTCCCACCTTTTGCTCATTTTGTGTCTTTTTCTTAGCAGTTAATGTAAAAACAGTGTAATTTTTGTAGTCAGCCTTGTCGGTTGTTTTAATGACCTATTTTGTAAATTAAAGGTCATGTAATGATATATATTGACGATGTTTTTCCCTCATTTGGACATAACACAACTCACTCTCTTGTGAGATCTCAATTCTTGCGCCCTAGTTTGGTATTTTTGGTGTTTTAAAGTGAGGCGCTACTCTTGGAGGAGGATTTCTCTTGGAATTTATGGCATTTCTCTCATGGAAGGTTTACAACTAGGGTTTGCATGTGCTTTTCTTCATGATATGTAAGTGTTTTTCCTGCAAAACTTCTTGATTGAATGGTTGTAGGTTAGTATTTCTTGCATTTGCTTATAAATTGCTGATTTTAAAACCCTAGGTAGCAAGCACACAAGTAAGTCATTGCTACATGTCCCCTTGTAGAGAAATAGTTTTCAGCCATTGAAAAAAGAAGGTATAGCCTAGTCGTTGCTACACTTTTCTTTGTTTTTTTCTGAGCTAGCATTGAAGTTATAGGTTGAAAAGAGGAGACGTCCTAGGCCTAGTTAGACTACACCTAGGGTTTCACCTCCTAGGGTTTGAAGGCCTTGCCTTTGCAACACTTTCTCCCTTAAATTTATACTTTTAGCTAGCCGTTTTGCCAAGTGTATTTAGAGAAGGAGGAAAGAGCACGAGGCCTTGCTTAAGAAACACCGGAGTGAGCCTTTTTCCCCTAGGGTTTTGATTCTAGGGCCCTGCCATTGCAACACCATAGAACCCTACCCTCCAGTCTCTAAGTTTTAATCCTCCCGAGACTTTGTGCCCTTGCTTTTGACTCCATATACCCTAAGGCACTGGTTAAATCTCCAATGTTGAGTCTTTAGTGTACAAAACCATCTTTTAAACTTTAATTTCTGAAACCCTAACTAACCCTAACGCTGCTAACCTAGGTTGACGTCATAGTTGACGCAACAAGCTTTTGACTAATATAAGCAATCGAATGATGACGTCAAGCATTTACTGAACAAATTATTGATTGGATATACTGTAGGCTTGGTCATTTTGGTAGATATTGATGAATTGGTGATCTTTCATAGGCTAATTAGCAGAACGTTGACTTCATCTTATCTATTACATTGCTTATTGAATGAAATCAGATAGTTAAAGAAGTACTAACCCTTTGAGCTACAACCTGCAAATATACATATTGTCTTGTTGTTATCTTATTCCGGGCAGGTGTTTTCAACAAGGCCTACACTTCTTTTTATTGGCTGATTAGCCAGACTATCTGATACTAGTGGTAACCTGCGAGGAGGAAAATATTGAACACTTGACCTTGTATGCTTTGCCTCTTCAAACTCCAGGTTATCGGGGACGTCTCCCCTGGGCTAACCTCCCTAAACAGAAAGAACCTCCCCATCGAGGTGACATTGGGTGGGGAAGGTTCCTGTTATGCCAGTTTGTCCTCTATCATATAACCTGTGACCTAAATTACAAACTATGCGATAACAGGGACAAACCGAATTTACGACATTTCTCGAAAGTTTGCTTTAGGTGCACTAGATGTTCCGTATCAGATTTTGAAAAAATTGTTAGATCATCGAGATAGATAACAATGAATTTATCTTTCTCACCCACAAAGGCGATGTCCATGGCTCACTGGAAGGTTGCCCCTGCGTTCATCAAGCTGAAAGGCATTTTATCGTACATGAAGGTACCCCAAGGGGTAGTGAAAGTTGTTTTTTCCTTATCATCATGGTGTACTGCGATCTGATTGTAACCTGAAAAACCATCAATCATTGACATTATGTTAGCTCCAACTACTCTCTCTAAAACGTGGTCCATATTAGGCAAATGGATAATTGTCTTTGAGTGATGATCGGTTCAGGTTTCTAAAATCAACGCAGAGTCTAATTTCGCCATTTTTTTTTCTTACTGGGACTAAATTAGCCACCCACTCGGAATATCATAGTGGGACGATGATTTTAGCATCCAAGAGTTTTTTGACTTCCTTTTCAATTACTGGTAGCAGAATAAGGTTTATCTATCTGAGTTTCTGTTTAAAAGACTTGACACCAGGTTTCAGAGGAATTTTATGTTCAATTATAAAAGTATCATAAGTTCTCAATTCGTCGTAAGACCAAGCGAAAACGTCTTTATACTTTCTAAGAAAATCAACGTATTTGCTTTTGGTTTCTGGGGGCAAGTATTTGGATAGTTTCACCAACCGAGGGTTTTCTTTGGTACCTATGTCACAGTCCTCAACCTCTTCAGGTTGCGGTTGTAAGGTGGATCTTAAAGGGATACCGTCTTGATTAAATAACCTTTCCAAGGGAATTAGGCCCTTGGGGATCTGATTATTTTTTAGAACAAGCATACGATGATTGCCGATTTTATCGTGAAATTCTTGAGGGTCTTCCCCTTCCTGCATGATTCAAACATGATCATTTTGGTTTTCTTGGTCGGCATTGTTTTCGGCAAATTCGTCTATCGATTCTAAAAATTTACGCAGTTGTTCGTCATCCTCAAAAACTTGCCAGTGTTGTATGTTATTGGGTATGGAATGTCGATGTCTCATTTGTATATGATATTTTAGTTTGAAAGCGGTGGGAGGTGTGAAGGTTGAGGCTGCTTGGGCTAATGCATCGGCCTGTTGGTTTTCAGTTCTTGGAATGTAGTGGGATTTGACAGAGGAGAAGAAATTTTCGTTTAGATCCCATACGCAATTCCTATAAGACCTCAGCCTAGGATGTTTGGCCTGGTACTGTCGGTTTACCTGTTTTACGATTATCTCGGCATCACCAAAGATTTCAAGGTTTTTTTATTTTCATTCTTCTAGCGGCTTCCAACCCTAATACTAAGGCTTCATACTCGCATACGTTATTAGTGTGGTCCACATTCCACTGAAGTCTATAGGAAAAAGGGATTACGAATTGATTATCAGGGGCCACAAGGAGTGCCCCTACTCTGACTCCAAGGTAAGATGAAGCATCGTCAAAAAACATCTTCCACACACCAGTGCTATATACATTTTGTTTATTTTTTTCTTTTTCTATTTTTTCTTCTATACAACTTTCATCTATACCTAAAACAATATCATCGTCAATGGATAATATACAATTACCTAGATCCTAATCAGCAATATATACAAGGTGATTGTTCGGGTTGCGCGGATCACTTACCGTGAAAGCTAACCTGGTCTCTCTGTACAGACGTGTAAATTGTCCTCCAAAAATTGGGATCGTAGCATATGTCATGTCAAGCTGGAGGGAGCCCCCAAGCTTGGCACCCCAGGATCTAGATAACAACATACCATATTTCAGAGGGATATCGACGACCACTACGTCCATGAGAATGATTTTCGCAGGTATTTGAGCCAGATTTACTACCAAGTCTTTAATCATGCCTATACATTTAACTTTTCTAGAATCGAAAGAATATAAATCTCCATAAGTCCTAGTAATTTCGAGACCCAATTTATCCATAATGGCTTTAGGCATTACATTGTAGGATGCTCCAGAATCAAGCATACAGTTATGGAGTAGTTGGTCGAACAAGGTTAACGTGATATAAAAGGGAGCAACAATGCCTTTGGCGCTTTCGAAATGGGGGCAAAAAACTATGTTCGACTTGTCGTCTTCTAAGTTAATGACGTCGGCTTGGCTTTCATCTTCCAAAAAGCTATTCAACTTGGCAATTTTTTTTCTATACGTTGGATTTTTTGCCAGCTTGACAAGAGGTATGACGATCTTGATTTTATTGATTTCATTTTCCAGATTGAAATTTCCCACAATTTTGTCATTCTCAACGTTTTGGGCTTCAACTCCCTTCTTATCAGCTTTCTTTTCTGGTGAAGGTTTTGTTTCGGTTGCAAGAACTTTCGCTTTCGGTGTTTTGACTGAGTGTTTCAGCTACCTTAGTCTTGGTAGGCTGTGTGTCTGTTTGGTCAGTTTTTACAATCTGTTTTTCAACATCTTTTGAAACTATCTCGTCTGTCTCGCTCCTCGACAAGATATTTTTCTTTTGGGTGATTGTAACACTCTTGTTTCTAGGTCTTAGATTGTACTTCTTTTGAAGCTCGACCATTATACCATCGACAATACCCTAGTAGGTCAAAACTTCAGAAGTACTATCATTTAGGTCATTTTCCAATCTGGCTCGTCATCACCCAGATTGTTTATATCTTCCTCTAATTCCTCAAAATCTTCTAAATCTTCCTCTCCAATGAAGTTTTCACTCTTTAAGGGGGTTGGGATTTTCTGATCCTCATTCTTAATCTATCTTTGTGGGACTTGAGGATTGGGATTCCTTCTGAAATCCTTTCTGGGAAAATGGTCGTTTTTAGTGTGCTCTAATTCCATTTTTGAAATCTTATTGGATAGTTCTTTAATTATCCTAGCCATGTCATCCATTTTGTCTCCCGAAGATCTTCCTGACCCTGAAGATCCTCCTTGTTCTCTGTATCTTCTGGTTTCTTTGTTCCCAACCTCCGTTTTGGCTTTTATCTTTCCTGAAGCCATCATGTTTGATTTGATTTCTAGGGCATCGCCTTGCATGTTGGTGAGGTCTACTTATCTCCTTTCTCTCAATAGTAAGGCGAAATCGGGGTTGAAAGCTCCAACGAAAGTTACTTTCGCTTTAGGTTGAGAAGGTTTGACCTCGTTGAAAATTTTATTGTACAATTTATTAAATCTTTGGGTGAACTCGAGAACTAATTTCAAATTTTTCTTTCTAAGAGCCCCGAACTCCATCAGATAATAGAGGTGATCTTTTCTTTCCCCCCATTGCCTGATGAAATCACTTTCGAGTTCATCATATGACCTTAAAGATCCCGCTGCTAAGCCTTGGAACCAGGTTTTGACCTGCCCTTCGAAAGTTTGTACTAAGAGTCTGGAGTAGACATCTTCGTGTTCGAGTCCTAGGATATCGACGAATTGGTCAAAGAAATTGATGTGCTCTTGTGCGGTTAAATCGCCTTCCCCTGCAAATTTTGGGATATTTTTCATGTAATTCTCTGGAAGGTCATATAGGGGAACCAGGAGGACAAGAGGGGCATATCTAGCAGCCACCTTAGCAAAAATTCCAGGGAACGGTACTTGGCCTCTTGCGACACCACCTACAACACCGCCTCCAGCCCCCGCACCTCTGTGTGCAACCATTGATAGATTTGAGATTGAAACTGGTGTTGTACTTGAATGTGACAGAGAGGTTGTGGGGAACTGATCATCAAGGCATAGGAAACTGGAAAAAGAAGGACCAAGATGAAGAGAACTCGTTTCTCCAAGCTTGTAAGACGAATAAATCGGACAATTAACGGGGGTTAAATCAGGATACACAGGACATTCGTCGAAGCGTTCGGTAGTAGGAGTGTGGATTTTGGGAAAAGAGCATGTATCAATCGAAAGGGGGAGGGAGAGGGATCTCTCAAGTGTTCCTATGACGTTCAACCGTGAAGAATTTGGTTGACAGATGACGTGTGTCGGTGAAATGATTTGTCTAAGAGATTTTCTTGATTTTAAAATCTTTTCAGGATCAGAAACTAGAGAAGTTTGCTTGTCGTCCGGGTTCTTTCTGGTGTTATTTCGGCTAGAAGCCAGTTTAAAAAATGTGGAGTCTCCAAGTGAAAGATATAAGTTGCCTTAGAAGGTTTTTCGATCTTTGTTCACTATCAAAGAAAGAAAGTGTCAATGTCGTTCTTCCCAGGGAAAAGATTCGTTTCTTTGTTCCCCGACAACGACACTAAAAAGATGTTGTTCCTGAGTTTATACTTTAAGGCTCTAAAGTATACCGTCAAGGCATCAAAAAAGGGTAGAGATAATTAATGGGTAAAAAGAAAAAGTTTAAAGGAAACTGAGATCACGGTTGGTTCCTTAACTGTCTCTGTCTAGCTTCCCATTGTTCTTGAATGCTAATATCCCTTTCAATTGCAACCCATGATCTTTCAAGTTCTACCCGTGTATTTGTTGTCTGTAGGATGGTATTGAATAGGTTTAACAGAATTCTCGTTTGATTTGATAGACCGGGTTCTATATTGGGTTGTCTGGTAACTGGAACAGTCATGAAAGCTAAGGGTTTCTTTTTTGTAAATCAAGAATATTTTCGAGGGTCGCAAATTTCTGGTTCAAAATTATAAAAATAGAACTTCCAAATTATGAATTAATAGTATAACATAAATAAAGGCCTTTTCTAGTGTCTGAGTCAAATTTAAAGGATACAGTGGACGGAATGAAAAAAAAGGAAACATGTAGTTGTATAACAAAAATTAAGCATCAATTTAAGAAGAATCTCATTTTAAGTTAATACAAGAAAATTGATGATAACTTTGCAGAAGCATACAGTTTCAGAGTCCCAAAACGTTTATAGGTCTTATATTTGCTGAAAGCCGATACAGAGGAAAAACTGCAAACGATTAGATAATCTGATTGTTTCAATTACTATAATAGAAATTACCATATGAAACACTTCAAACAAAAGTATGAAATAAAATTAGAATGACAGAGAAACACATAACTCCGGCTTGACCAGATCTGGAATCTTCAATCTATATTGTGTTAATTCAAGCAAAACGAAGTTATCTCTTTACAATTCCCTCCAGAAAAAATCCCATTCTTAGTCTTGAAAAAAATCATTTATACAAAACCACCAATCTTAGGACGATTGGTGATTTCAGAACTCTTAGAAACTAACTATTTGTTAAAAAATAGATCCAAAACCGTTTTCATGATCTTCTTCATTTTTCTATTTTCTTGGAAGTAGAACTCTTCCAAATAATACTTTTACTTTGTTGATGACTCTCCTTCTTTTGATTCGATACATTTAATGCATTTCTCTAGGAACTGTGTAAAATTTTTGGGGGGTTCTAGAAAATCTCTTGCCTCGAACAAATAAACCTTTCTC
This sequence comes from Picea sitchensis, assembly GCA_010110895.2. Taxonomy (NCBI): domain Eukaryota; kingdom Viridiplantae; phylum Streptophyta; class Pinopsida; order Pinales; family Pinaceae; genus Picea; species Picea sitchensis. The sequence goes on from SNQJ01S0046338.1 coordinate 94,912, forward strand.
TGAATCTTAGAAAAACGGTCATCAACTCCTTTATCTGTAAACTTTATTGATTGCAGCTTTAAGTTAGGCTCAACTAACAACCTGTCCACTAGGGTGACATCGATTTTTCTTAGTTGTGAAATTTCCATTTGGATTTCACTCATTTTCCCTAAAATTTAATTCATGTCTTACAATATTGATCTGTCCCAAAAGTCCTGTACACTGGCCTTTTCCAATATTTAATGACCCTTTGTCTAGAAGATCAAAAACTTCTTCACAGTCATCTCTGATTTCTTTGGCTATTCTTTTGCTTTCAGTTATGTTGGTTTCCCATAGCTTGAGCATGATGTCGCCTCTGATTTGCTCTGTGGTTGATACTTTCATAGTTTCAGATACCTCTTCACTTGTCGAATATATAATTGTCTTTTGGAGAGTAATCCTCACTGCTTTGGCTTCTTTTTCTCTTAGGATAATATTTTCAAAGGCATTATCTACTTCTTGAAAGCAATTCTGAATAATTTCTATCTTGGAAATCAATTTCTGCTGTTCAATTTGTATTTTTGAATGCACTTCTAGTGACTGGGCCTGGAAAGATTTTAAGTCTATAATATGATCTTCCATTGATATTAATCTAGCCTGCAACTGTTCCGCGTGCTCCTTTTGCTGAGTAATCTGTAGCTAATTTGTTTGTATTTCCTGGCTCATTTTGTCCAAAATCGTTTTGAGAGATTGAACCTCTAACCTTTCGACAGCCCTTGTCTGCTCCAAAATTTTACTCATTTATTCTATAATGCTTTCCTCAACATTCTTTAATTTCTCTCGCAATTGTGCTATGATTTTATCACTCTTCTTTATCCTTGTTATGAATTTTCCCAAATTTTTTCCGTCTATCAGGACTTTATTTTTTTTAACCATGTTCCCCTCCCTCTTCCTCTTATGCATCTCCTGTTTCAGGACCGCCTTCCTTTTTCTACTGAAAAAATAATCGAAAGGAGGAATCTCATCTATGGGAATGGAGGTAAAGTCATCAACAAAAAGAGCTCCCGTCTGTGGCGGTCCAAAAGTGGACTGTAATGGAGTTAAGGAGGCTATGGGACTCCCTGGCTCCTTAGATCCTTTCCCTCCTGCTGCCTTAGGCATGTTGACATCAACCTTTGGTGATGAAGTGGGAGTAGGCTTACCAGACTTGGGAGGTCTCCCTGATCTTTTCTTTGCTTCGATCTTTTTGCTTGGTGGAGGCCTTTCCGCATCTTGTAGGGCCTTTTTGGGATTTCCCTTCTTTCGTGCTTCCTGCTCGAAACCTGGTGGAACGCTTTCTTGCTCCTGGGGGAGGGTAATTTCTTCCCCTTGAAGTACTTGGGGTAGATCACTCCGTCGATGCTTCTGAAAGGTCCAAAAGCTGACTTGCAGGTTGGATGACAGTGTCTGAACTCTTTCCAACACTTCTTGATAATATTTGGTCCCTTTGAACACGTCGTACCAAGGGGACTTCTCATGTTCATAGGCTTTCATACTGCAGTGTATCAAGTGTTTATTTACCAATTGATAAGGGTCATGCCTTTTGTACTCAATATTTACCAGTTTAATTTCTTCGAGTGCTTCTGCTTCCACCCTAGAATGTCCCAAATTTAGTAATGAAAATTTCCCGATGTGCACAGGGAAGATTGGCCAGGACTTCTTTTGAGCTGCCTTTAGCTCTATTCCAATACCACCTTTTACTATTTGGTGTGCCACTTCCCTACACACTAGTCTATTCGGAAGGAATTTTGGAAGCGTGTGAGGTGGGATTGAGCACCCATAAACCCTGATGTAGGAGAAGCTTTCTTCAATGAACCAGTCTACTATTTGCTTGAGGTTATTTGAAACTACTTCAGAAATGCGAGGAGGGTCACAACCGAAAAACATTTTATGCATGGGTATCACCACGAAATGGAAAATTTCGTAAAACGATTTTTTTGCATTTTCTTACCACAACTCAGAGTGATATTAGTGAATGGGTTCAGGGCAGGTTATGCTCCAACTCCAATTCATCAGGGGAAATGGAGTCATAAAACAAATTGCATCCATGAGGTATGCTGACATGTAGAAGGCCACTGGTTGACCTCGGGCTCTTGCAGCTCTGTAATCCAAAACCTCTTTGGTTATATTATCAGATAAAATCTTGTCCCAGTTGAAACTATATCCTTCTGATGCTTCTTCTAAAAAGGGCACCCATTCTGCGGGGAAATGACAGGGATTCTTTTTGCCGAAGAGTTTGCACAGCATCATGGCTACATAAACCATGTACTCATTCAAAGAGGCTTTGGCATACATTCCGTGGGTATCGCCCCTAAATTTTGATGGACATCTCCACCAACCTTTGATTAAATCAGGGTAAGTTTGGTCTGCCTCAGTGCATTCCTTTCTCTAGAATTCCGCTATAAATTCGGCATTGTAAATGAAATTAGGATTGGGTGAGAGTTTGTACATAACCTGGATATGTTCAGGTCTGAATGAGTCGATAATGTCTCCTTGATCATTTAAAATGCTTCTCATCAGAATATCAACCTTGTCCAAAGCCCAACTGACCATGTCGTTGTACGCCATGAGCCGTGGGTGTGTTGCAATTTTGTGAAGCTCTGATTCTGCTATGTCCCGAAGGTGATTCTTGGAATCGCTAGGGGAATTTTTCATCTCGCAGTCCAAATTTTCATAAATCTGTCTCCATGATTTAATTGAGTCGATAGCATGTGGTGTGGTGTCTGATATGACATCTCCCTCTAGGCTGGAAATCTCAGTTGTATCTTCACTCTTCTTGGGTCCCTTCTTTGGTGCCATGACTCTGTATTGGAAAGAAAACCTGTCACAGAAGAGATGTGTGAAAGCTCGGCTGTATTATCCTATTTATGATAGAAAAAGCGAGAATAAGCTTCAAAACACAGACCTCTAGTTTTCTTTTAACTCATTTTATGGTGAAAGTACTGACGCAACTGTCAAGAATTTAATACCTTTAATGCGGAGAATATCTCTGAGATACGCATTTGTGTCGCAGAAATCACGATCTATCCGTTATTAATGAGGCCGTATTTCGGCAATTCTAAAATCAACATTCAAAAACTTCTTTTGATGGAGGCCGAAAAGAAAGTACTTAAGAAGTTTAATTACCATTAAATGTATATATATTTTTTTTAATAATAAGTTAGTTCTCTTTAAAATTTGGTACTGAGTCGTGGCTTCACATTTCGGGGTTTCGGGGATCATGGTTACATGAGGTATGTCAACACTAAACCCCGAATCCCGAAATCGCGATGAGAACAGTTTTTAAGCCTTAACTTTGATATCGAGTCGCGACTTCGTGTTTCGGGATTTCGGGGATCGCGGTTAGGATAGTTTTAAATTAATCGGGATTAAGATTGATTTTCACTTTTTTCGAGAAAACGAGAATCGGGATTTCGCGATTCAAAATGTATTGAAGAGATGTTGTTCTGAGTAAACCCTGAATCCCGAAAGATTAAAAAGATGGTTAATTAACTCCTTTAGGGTTTTAAAGTACTTTACAGAACGTGCGTCTAGACTTTAATAACATTTGAGCTTTTTGTCTTTAATTATAACAAAGAAATGAAATCATTTCAGGACTTCGGTATCGGTCTTTTGGACTGATAGCGAGGATTATACCTTATGAAAAAACGAATCCTGAAAGAGAAGAGTTTTAGTTTTTAAAGGTGAAAATTTTTCAAACCTAGCTTCAACACTATCCGTGCTTGTGAAGATCTATCTATATCTTCTGTCCACGGGTATTTTGTGTTTACTGCATTGTATTCCAATGATGATCCATGAGATCTAACTAATGATTATTTCTCTTCTTTCCGCATTTCAGTTGTATTTCCTGTTTTTCCATATAATACATTCTATTGAGATTGTGTTGGTTCATTACTTCGCATGCTTCATGTATATGTCCAAACCTTATTTGTATGAAACACACATGCGAAAATCACCAAGCATGTTAAACAATTAACTAAAACACATCCAGAAACCCCTAGAGTATCAGATCCGAGAGTCAGAACACTAGTTCAGTAGTAGATATCCAGATCCCCTGGATTTGGGATATTTCATAAGGCATAAGAGATAGATGCAAAAATTGCAAATACCAAGCGTACCCATCATTAATATGAATCAATCAAAAAGAGGAAAAATCATACACCGGGAGGTTGGTTATATTACATGAATGGATACTTCTTTCAAGAATTTTGTACCAGGATTTCTTAACAATCATTATTGATGAAGGTCAACATGCATCTTTCTAGAGCTATAACAGTTATGAACTGAGTGGTTTAGGTATGTAGAATCTGAGTTCATATTTGAGAAACACTGAGTGCATAAGATATAAGTCATGCATTTTTCATTCTTGAAGAGATACAAAGTCGACATCTGTTTATCTAGTTGGAAGATACTAGCTATGACAATATCAATACTTGAGTTTCCTTGTCATCTTAAATCACAATTTTGAATCTCAGTTCATGACATTAAAGTGTGAGATCATATGATTTGGATTGAAAGGCCCTTTACCCAAAGAAAATACGGTAGAGAGAAACTTTGCATTATAAAGCTTGAAAAAAGTAAAATTCAAATTAGATGTTCTGGTCCACCTTATACTCACGCTACCAAGAATTTGTTTCATTACCAAAAAATTAGTAGTTTCTGAACAGAAGAGGAAGATAATTGAAAATGGCTGGCTTGTCAAATATATCTTGCTCGAAAGAAATTAATAGTATAAATCAGAACTAGTATGTTAAAAGGAATATCCAAACAAAAAAATCAGTTCATCCCATGGGTAATGCTGTAGTTCTATCTAAGAAAGGATTCATATATTTGGGCATAGTGCACTGCTTAGTAAATAAAGGTCGTCACCGATTGTACTGGATGAGAATATCTTACAACATTTTTCCTGTTTCTTTGCATGTATTTTCAAGCATATAAGTAACATGCTTTCTCTTTGTATACATGGATACCTCCTCTCACTCAATGATACTCCCCAGGTATTCTTGTGAAATAATCCAATCTGAAATGCAGCGAGCAAAATTTCTGCATCTGTTATAGATTGTTTTAGATGTTGTATCATGCAATATAGATTAAGCAATGCCAAAAGAAAAGTTGAATAAATGATTAGTATAGAGACAATGAGTTGCATATGTAGTCAGACTAGTTCAAGTAATGGTCTAGACTCTATCATGCATCTGGTTTCCTTTAAAATACCTTAACACAGCATCAGAACCTGGACAACTTCATATTATCTTTCATTCATTATATTTTATATGTCACCATCTTACATATAGAAGCCTGTGGTTATCTGTCAATACACTTGTAACTAGAGCATAGTCGTGAGCACAGAACCAAGGACCGCACTATTCTGGTTCAATAGCATCAGAACATCTTAAATCTCTCTTAAGTGCGGCAGTTTGGATACCACTTTTACAACTTACACCGGCATTAGGCATGGCTAGTCTTTTATGTCTCTCACCTCTGAGAAAATACGGTTTCTCATCCATCATAAGAGTTGGCATATGATCTCTGTCATAATTCAATAATTTGTTTCTCTTAGTACGCACATACCTTGTTCTATTCTCAACAGATGGATTGTATGCCATAACTTCAGAAGACTTTTTGTTTTCAGAGTACACATGACCATCTGTAATAAAATCATCATCCTTTGTTTCCTTCAGGAGAGAGTAGCATTTTTTATGACCATGACACCTGCAACCCGACGATTCTTTTGCTTCTTGACATGCTGGCTTCAGTAGTCCCAGTCTGCACTGTCCCCATTTCAGTATTTCAACATGATGGTTTTCCCCAAGGGAAAGATGGTTTGCTCCAGGGGAAATCAATGGTACATTAGGGGAAAATTCTTCCTCGGTTTTTATTCTCACTTGGATTTCTTGGGATTTAACCTTGGTACTAATACTCCAATTTTTAATTCTTGAAATTTCATGTTCCGTTTCACTTATCCCTCCTTTGTTTCTAGAAGAAATTCGATCTGCTTTTCTAAACAAGTGAACCTTGAAAGTCAGTAGTTTCTTGTTCACCAATTCAAAAATACAGATGTCTTCCTGCTTCAGATTATAGTGGTCAGAAAAATTTCGCCAACCTTTTATATATTGTTGTTTCATATTATTTCCAGGGATTGTTACTGGCCACTTCTCTTTAGCAGGACCTAGCAGAGTGAATCCAACCTCATAATTTGGAAACCAGCGTCGTGTAAAACCTAATGGAAAGCACTGCAATAAAAGGCATGACAGAAAAGGAAAATCAATGAGTGCAACTGCTCCAAACAAGCTTGGAAAATAGACAATCTCACAAACACCACAATATTTTATTTGGATGCAAAGTAAGTCAATACTTCTCCAAAGGACCATAATTCGATGTGTGAGTGTGCATATGTGTGTGTGTGTGCGTGCACAAACACATAAATAAAAATGTGACGTGTGTGGTTCATATATGTGTGTGTTGCATTTCTTGTTGTTTCTTGGAGGTATTACTATAAAGAGTAGAGTCTTCAGAAAAATACTGAATAGCGCAACATCAAAAAATACAATAAACCCATTGAAGGAAAAAGCACGGGACCACTTGCTTTCAGAATTTTGATGACAGTAATAATATAGAGAATAAATGGAAATACGTTCACAATCAAACTAGTACATTGGACCCATCGGCTAAGCCAATCATATCAACAGTGTTTCCAGATGAGGAATTCTATGTAACTGAGCTTCAGTCTCTATTTACAAAGGATTTAAAATGAAAAATCTTAACTCCATAAAATTATCTGAGGGTCCTTAGCTGCAAATCTTATCCAGGACTTTATTTAGTCAATTAAACTTGAACTATCACTCGAACCTCCCTCACCCCATGCAAAGTATTTTATTATGCATCTAGCTATTCTTTTAATTTTCATCTTCTTTCTAAAACTACAGGTAATGCATCCAGGTGAGAGAGGATGCCAAAGGATAAATAATATGAGATTTGTTGTTTAAAGTTTAAACTAAGAAGGCAGTGTTATCCCCCACCTTTAGGGACAACTAAGGAGATTATGTCTCGAGGCCCACATGTCCTAGACATGGAGTACCGAGAGCCAGATTGACTTGAGCATGGCCCTGGAGGGCCCATCTTTTCTTCCTTTCAGCGCCTCCACTTTGTCAGCAGCAGCAACATCCATCACCTCAGCTTGGTACTGTATCAGAGATGGTTCTTGCTCCTGTTGAGATTTGGATACCTTGGAAAGTGGTCCCCATGTGCTTATGAGTCTCTAAGCACAAAGGGGGAAGACTATTACCCACATACTTTACTTTATGATTCTAATTTCACTTTGACTTAGGAGTTTTAAGTCAAAAGTGAAAT
>SNQJ01S0046339.1:18279-45789 GCA_010110895.2 Picea sitchensis
CGAGCCCAGGTGGAGCTCCACTTCTCCGCTTGGCTTCCAGTGATATTTAATCCAGTTGCACAATGTTCGTTTTGTGGGCCACATGCCCATAAACTTACATATTAGTGCATGCATCTTCATCTGGTCCCTGTAGAGTTGTGTTTGCGGATCCTCCAGTGTGACCTTGGGTATCATTATTGTTTTGGATTTACACGGGTTGCGCCCTTCTGTCCCGTTTGGATTCGCTGTGTCTTGCGCCTCACTCTGGGTTTCTCTGACCTCTTCCCCCATGCACTCACTTTTTCCCTGGTTTCTTTGCTGACCTTTTTCTGGGTCTGATCCCGAGGTGCCTGTCATTGGTGCCTTGAAACCTACGCCTCTTGGCCCTTTCCCCCTGTCCACCACTACCTATTTGTAAGAGGGGGTCCCCTTAACCCCCCCTTTGGTCCTCATGTTGTCCTCTGTTATGGCCGCGACTGCCAAACCCTAGCTTGCAATTGCTCCAAACCCTAACAATGCTCTTCGTTTCAGATTGATAAGATTTTTTTTTAGTCAAAGTAACCTATTTCTTAATATCATACTTGTAAATTAATAGAGAATTGAAAATGTTAGAAACAATGGGTTAACATTAATTTATGGTAATGGATAAAGCATCTTGCATTTGATTTGATTGGATTTGCTTCTTTTGAATAATTTATGGTAATGGATGAAGCATCTTACATTCGATTGGATTAGCATTTTTATATAAGATGTTTTAATATCTATTTATCTAATAAATTATTATAATAATAATATAATTTTCAAATCAAACTTTATTTTTATAATTTTATAATCTAAATTGAATTATAATTTTAAAATTTTATACATACATGGATTTTCAAAATAATCTAAATTAAATTATATAATATATAATATAGTATAAAAAATAAAAAAATAAAAAAACTTATTTTTATGTAATTTGGTTTTAAACAAATGTATTATTTATTTTAATAATTTTATAAATATATAAATTTTCAACATAATAGATTTAATTATATAGTATAGCATAAACAAATAAAAATAAAAACTTATTTGTATGTACATTAGTTTTAAACAATGTCAATGTTAACCGTAACCGAAAAGTGAACCAATATGAAAAGAATTTTAGAAAAGAATTTATGTGACATTTTATATAATATTTTTGTTATGTTTTTTTACTTATTGTCTTGTCTTTTTTTTAACTACTTATCATTAGTTTTTATAGGATTATAGTAATGAGTTTGCTTTCGATGTGATATTAATTTTCTTTTGACCATAAATTTGTGTATGCAATGTAATGTTTAACATAGGAAAACAAATATATATTTTTGGATATAATACAAATATTTGTGTTTCTCATTTCTAATTGGTTGATAGAATTGAAGTGTTTTGCTCCCTTCAAGTTTTTCAATATGTAAAATTAATTACATAATCAATGAATTTCACCAATCACCACATTTAAATATAAAAAGTTGTACTATGCATTTATTATTATGCATTATTATATTTATATTATATCCATTATCTAATATATTATTTATTATTATATTTATATTATATTTATGAATATTATAGTTCCATTAGCTTACGGTTAATTATACATTATGAATAACAAACAACCCTCAATTATTATCTTTTGATAAAAAAATATTCATTACTTGTGCATTTAGTTATCTTAAGTTTCATTTTTCAACATGTATTTCCCAACTAACTAGATAGGGACTATATTACCATGCAGCTCTTATTTATTTATTATATCTGATTCACAATGCAATTTTTTTATTATATTTGATTTTTATTTCTTTTTTACTTTAATTTATTTTACTCTTTTTAATTTTTTTAATGTCTATATTTTATTATTTTACTTTCTTTTATAACATTATATGTTATTGACTTTTATTATTTTTTTTCAATTGTATTTAATTGTTATATATATATATATATATATAGTATTTTCTACTTTATCCTAATATACTTCAATATACTTCTTCTTATCTCAAAATTTTTCTTAATTTTTTTTTTTTACTGGGGGAATCGGCAACTCGCGATTCTCGTACTTGCGTGACACGAGGTCGATCCCCGTCGGCTACCACTATAACCCAGGTGCAACCACCCAACCCGCAAGAATGGCGCATGAGTAAATCCGGGTAAGAATCAAACATAAGACTTCATTTTACAAATTTCCTTCCATTTACACGACACTTACCAATCCGTCTACACCCATGCGAACAAACATTTTCTTAATTTATTTTTCATTATTTTTTGTATTTTATTCCCTTGTACTATTTTTAATACTATCTGTGTAGCTTTTCTACATATATTTTATTTGTTTTTATATGTTTTTCTTTTATCCTATATATATAATTATTCGTTATTACATACTTATACTTTTCTTAATACTATATGTGTAGCTTTTCTACATATATTTTATTTGTATTTATATGTATTTGTATGTTTGTCTTTTATCCTGTATATAATTATTTGTTATTACATACTTGTACTTTTCTTCTTTTGTCTTTAATTTTTTATATTTAATTTTGTACTTATTTGTTAATTGCTTGTATAATTTTTTTTTTTGACATTTATCTATTATACTTTGTTCTTTTACATTTATTATACTATTCATTAATATACTTATTTATTGTAATTATATCATTATTTTATTTATTTATATACCTTATTTATAGTATAGCATAAACCAATAAAAATAAAAACTTATTTGTTTATTTGTATGTACAATACTTTGTTCTTTTACATTTATTATACTATTCATTAATATACTTATTTATTGTAATTATATCATTATTTTATTTATTTATATACCTTATTTATAGTATAGCATAAACCAATAAAAATAAAAACTTATTTGTTTATTTGTATGTACATTAGTCTTAAACAATGCCATGCTGACTGTAATTGACCAAAAAGTGAACCAGTATGAAAAGAATTCTCAAAACGAATTTTTGTCGACATTGTTCGTCTTAATTGCTGGCATCGGAGGTCGGGAAAGTTACGCCAGCAGTGCGTCTGCGATTGTGGTTGTCCCTCGGTTTCAATCCCGTGATCTTGCAAAGTACTGGGGAAAACCGTCCCCTCTGCGCTTCTGCCTAATATTATCTTGAGCACAATTTTTGAGGACTGTGATCGACTATGCAAACATGCCTGTTTTTCTCTTGAGAAGCTTTCAGGCAACACACAAATTTAATTAAATTTAGATTTGGAGTCACTACTACACCAATACATGAATTTAAAAAATTGTTCAAAGGCAGGCCATACCAATGGATGAATTTAATTAAAATAAATTTGAATGCTACTTTAACATTTATTTCTATTTTTAAATTTTTATCAATGATAAAAATGGGTATTTGACCTATAAGAATTTAGAAATCTATGTAATTTTGTTTTCAATAAAACTATGGAGAGTAAGTTATTGAATGATATTGTATATCTAACACCAATATATATTTAAATTCATGGAGATTCATATTCTATCTCTCTTTCTTTATACAAATGTCTAAATTTTAAACATTTTTTAATGGAAGATAAGCTATGTATTGTTGTTATACTATCATTAAGTGGTAATGTGAATATTTTATTGAGATACGTTTTCAACATTAAGAATTATTAATTTCCTAAAAGAAACTTACACAATATTTTTATTATTTTAAGTTGGTGTTTATTCTCAAAATTGTAATTTTTTTTTTAAATAATGTATTTAAAAAATATGACTATATTCTACATTACACATTTTACTGATAATTTTATTTGGATATTTTACATGGTGATTTACAATTTAAAAAATAATGAAGTTATTATTAAAAAAAACAACTTTTAGTATTTTATAAAAGATTACAAATGCTTTACATAAACCTATGTGTTCATGAGTGAAAAAATCTTTAAATTTTGAGAAACTTTTTTTAAGACAAATAAGAAACTCTTTTTAAAACTTGAAATCTAATTTAATGAAATTCACTCTCTTGGAGAAGAGAAATAGTACTTAGTCAATGAACTATTAATGCAAAAAATAATACTTAGTCGATGAACTATTAATGCAAAGCTACACATGACATTTTTACGATTTTTTAAACTTTTATGTATTTTTTATTAATTATCTTTTTATAATAGTCACCTCCAACCAGGGCTTATTAGTCCTATCAACCTTCTTAGCCAATCAAAAATTCATAATTTCGTAATATCAAAAGTATATATATATATATTTAAAAAAAAAAAAATCATTTTGATAATTAAAAATTCTAAAACTTTAACAAACTTTACAAAAATTCGTCAATAAAATTGATAAGTCAACTCAATTTAACCTAAAATCAATCACTATATTCCATGCTTTGGCAGGGACTATTAAAATATGAATTCATATCTTCAAGAGGGTGTGTTCAAGATAAAACATTTAAGTCTTCATTTATAAGATTTGTCTCGATTTTTTCCACAATAATACAAAGTATTGACATTGTTCTCACATATTGTGACTCCTTGAAACCCTAGCTAGGTTGGGATAGAAAACTAGGTCATTCTTGGCGGGGTCTGCTCGGATGGGCCGATGGGACCTCGGTGGCCTCGGGAGGGGTGTAGGTAAGGCACCTAGAGGTCGCTGATGGATGGAAGGTGGGTAGAGTGTCAGTCTAGGGTAGTATTTTTTATGATGCGGCTGACTGGATAGGTACTCAATTATGATGGGGGTAGACGTAGTGGACTGTGGACCCGAACTGAACGATGACTATTGGTGGAGCTAGGTGAGCCTCCACAAGACTGATGAGGTGTGTAGAGACGATTTGAGAGCGTACCGTCAATTATTAAAAAATTCTAACGTGAGAGTTATTATCCCTGAGCTAGAGTTAGTTTCTCGTACCTCTTTTGGTGCAAGTGGCAAGCTGGATTGAGGATCGAATGAGACCAGATCCATCGAGATTATAAACGATATTTTTTCTCGGGAAGCGGAGGGAGGTTGGGAATCATGCGAAAATACATGTGAGGAAAAACACTTGACATCCTCCACGTTGAGGGTTTTGGAGGGAGGGCTCTACAGTGAGTTTTCAACTATGGAAAGGCCAGTGATGTAGTCAGCTGATAAGGGTGGTGTGTTTGGTACAAACAAGGTTGTTGAGGTGGAGCCAAAGCCTGGGGGAAGAGGGGTGTCAAGGGACAAGAATAATCCTAATCTGGATACGAAGTTTAGTGCTCTTCGGGTTTCGGAGGGTGGATGTTGTAGGGAGGGGACTGTGGTGGGAGAGTAGAAGGCACTCTCAGAGGTTAAGGGTGGAAGAACAAGGAGGGCAGAAAATTTTGCAGAGGGAATGACTCTAAGGGGTCGGGTTTACACAAAATTGTGGGTGAGGCAAAAAATCTTGATGGTTTAAAGGCTTGGAGGATTAAGAAAAGAAGCTTTCGCTGACACTCGGACGGGATATTGGGATGAGGGAATGTTATGAGGAAAATATCTCTATGGCTAGGGGAAAACCACAACAGATGGAAATGATTGCAGAAATCAACTCTATTCTCAAGTATGATATATAAACAAATATTGTTGTGAGTGGGAAATCCCTCCTACGGACTAGCACTAAGGGTTTTTATCATGCATGCAGAAATGACCTAAAGATTATTACTTCTTACCATCATCCCATGCCTAAACTCCCATCACTCATATGTAAATATAAGGCTCAAGAGATTAAGTTGATGTACCTTATTTTTCGTGTCTGATGTCGATCGCTTTTCATGCTTGGTCGTTCTTCGACTACATCTCTCCTCCCAATGATGACCTGCATTCAAAAAAGACAAACAAGGAACTCCACATGCATTTGGTCTATGAACTAATGGCTTAGAGATTTAATCAATCATACAATCAATATTCAAAAAATGACAATCTCATATGGTAGGCGGGGAAAAACAATTCTTTTATTAACTTCACAATGATAAAGTTGGCTACTGCTCCTCGATCATGATCCTCGGCTCCTCTTCAAATGTCTTCCAACTTCTTTGCTCTATACTTCTCTTTGCACAAAGATGGCTAAAGGTTGGTACAAAGGGAATGCTCAATCGGGTATAGTTTCTTTACTATGATTTTCCCCTCTCTCAAATGGGACCCCTACCCCTTATTTTATAGGTTAGAAGGAGCTAGGTATTTGGTCGAATGATTGGCCATGCATGGCCGAAAGGTTTAGTTAACTTACCCAAAGCTGTGCATTCCGTCAACAACTTTTCTTTTTTCGTGCTTTTGTAGGTACACGCAGGCTGTCTTGGGCCAGCTAGCATGTACACGCGTGCAGTAATGGAGCAGGGCATGTGGGCCTTTATAAAAGGAGTTTAGAAAAAAAAATTGTTCAATAGTGTTTTGGCAAAGAAGGAATTTGAGATGGCCTGATGCCAGGTAAGTATGTCTGGTGCAAATTAGGGTTATAACATATGCCCCCTAATGTGTGAGGTCAGAAGAGCATCTGATGGCTGAAATACATTATCAATCTTTGCCAACATTCCAAACAAGTGAGCCCAGGGACCAGAAATCGGGAGGTGCCATCTGCAAAATAATAATTGTCTCACCGAGGCGGGCATACCCATGCTTGAGATGAAATAAAATCATGGCTACCAATCAAATACACTGTAGATCCATGTCATATAACTATATAAAGTGTAGCCGCAAGCAATACACAGTAGAGCTACATCTCGAAATCAAAAAATGATATACATGTATAGTATCCATCTTCTAGAAGCTGATAAGGCTTGATGGCTAGAGATGAGGTCTTCATAGCTCGAGCAACAACTTCAAAATATTCAAAACTCGGGTAAAAGTGTAATATGAGTGTACGAATTCACTACCCAGAGGTCTTCGACGGCTCGTTGGGCATAGACTAGAGGATCTTGATGATCAAATTGAAGGCTTCATTGATTTCGAACAAAGACTTGATTGGACCTTCGGGATGACCGGGCATGAGGATAAGAGACAAAAAGCAGAGGGGCCGACTCAGGCGTGGTAAAAAATTCCTTTGAACAATAGCATGACAAATGATGAGACTTAGACAACATGACATTAACATAAGTTCACGATGTAGGAGACAACACAAACTCTCCATATGTTTGGAAGAATAACCAAATGGAGGAGGACACAACTCAATGTAGCGGGAATAGCTTCCTAAGGTCATATTAAATCCCAGGGCCTGATGAGAAAACGAAAGGATGTGATTTATCTAAGGGCGACTCAATGTGCTGCCAATACAAAGAAAATACTTTTCCCTTCCTCTTTTTGAGGTATATTTGATTTTTTATTTTTTTTAGTCTTTTTTCAATAATTTTGGAAAAATAATAAAAGAATGTTACGTTACAAAGGAGGAATGAGTGTCACAAACATACGAGTTTGAGGCGCAAGGACAATACTGATGTTCAAAGCAAGAACACTCGAGTAACATCCCTCCTAGGGCCAAAGGTGTCAAGACGTAGAGGAAAAGTGCTACAGGGCTTGCGTATAAGGCATGCTTCAGATGGTTCAGTTGAGAGCAACATGGAGCCGACATTAGACCAAAGACGCATGTATGCAAACGTAGTTAACAAAACACACAATGGTAACATCCTTTGATGTAATTTTAATGAGCCCAGAGAAGGTAAGTTTGGTAAAGTTTAAGTTTAAGTGTAAAGTCAAGGCGCGTGTACACGCGTGCAGACCTTATATAGGCCGCATGTACTTTTGAAACTCTAAAAAATGAAAGGACAAGCAATCAAGCCCAGGCAAAGACTACTGGTACTGAGAACCAGAATATCTTGAAGACTCAGACACTTACTTTGACAGAAAAAATAAAACAATTCAAGGAAAAACTTCATAGAAAAAAACAATCTGAAGTGAAACCTAAGCTATAGACTGAAAACAACAAATACTAGAATGAGTTCCAGAAAACCCCTGAGAAGGATTATTTCTGACAGGGGAGAGGATGAATGCCTCTCTAGAAGAAATTTTCTGGAATCATACACGCGACTGAGACTTCCTCAACTAGCATGTACACGTGGGATGTGGGAAAGTAGGGAGCAGGTACACGCGTGAAAACCTTATATAGGCCGCGTGTACCTCTGTGGGTCTCGAAAAATAAAAAAACAATGCAGTCAAGCAAAGAAACATAGATAACTGGTATGGAAGACCAGAATCTCTGTTAGCTCAAACTTTTGCAAAAACTTTAAAAACAAGGAATGAAACCAGTTTTTAAAAATACCCAAGAAAAATTATTCCCATAAACCCTAGAGCTCCCCAGTATGGTCGCCAATTCGGTTGTGAGTGGGAAATCCCTCCTACGGACTAGCACTAAGGGTTTTTATCGTGCATGCAGAAATGACCTAAAGATTCTTACTTCTTACCATCATCCCATGCCTAAACCCCCATCACTCATATGTAAATACAAGGCTCAAGAGATTAAGTTGATGTACCTTATTTTTCGTGTCTGATGTTGATCCATTTTCATGCTTGGTCGTTCTTCGACTGCATCTCTCCTCCAAATGCTGACCTGCATTCACAAAAGACAAATAAAGAACTCCACATGCATTTGTTCTATGAACTACTGGGTTAGAGATTTAATCAATCATACAATCAATATTCAAATAATGACAATCTCATATGGCAGGATGGGAAAAACAATTCTTTTATTAACTTCACAATGATACCTTACAATGATAAAGTCGGCTACTGCTCCTCGATCCTGATCTTGGGCTCCTCTTCAAATGTCTTCCAACTTATTTTCTCTATACTTCTCTTTGCACAAGGATGGCTAAAGGTTGGGACAAAGGGAATGCTCAATCGGGTATAGTTTCTTTACTATGATTTTTCCCTCTCTCAAATGGGACCCCTACCCCTTCTTTTATAGGTTAGAAGGAGCTAGGTATTTGGTCGAATGACCAGCCATGCATGGCCAAAAGGTTTAGTTAACTTACCCAAATCTGTGCATTCCATCAACAACTTTCCTTTTTTCGTGCTTTTGTAGGTACACGCAGGCTATCTTGGGTCAGCTAGCGTGTACACGCGTGCAGTAATGGAGCAAGGCGTGTGGGCCTTTATAAAAGGGTTTTTTTAAGAAGAGTTGTTCAGTAGTGTTTTGGCAAAGAAGGAATCTAAGATGGCCTGATTCCAGGTAAGCATGTCTGGTGCAAATTAGGGTTATAACAAATATGCTAGCAAGACAAGATAAAAGGCATACCTCGTCTAAACGTTCGATGAAGTCCACCGTTGAACACTTGAACCAAAGCAATATACCCGCAACTAGTCCTCAACAACCAAGAAAAGCAAGAATATGGTGATAATATATAATGTTAGAACATTCAATAACATAATTCATTAACATTCATAACAAATATGCCCATGGAATAATAATTCAAATATTTGCAAGATATCAATTGGACGAGAAAAGTGTATTTCTATTAAGATATGATCAACATAAGTGAATAAGTTACAGACTTCAGTGTCGACATGGTTCGTAACTGAGAAACCAAGTTCCTTCCAATTGGGCCTCCACCACTTCAATCCTCCACTAAAGGAAATCTCATGCAAGAGAGACAATGTAGTTCTCACTCAATAAGGGAAGAGCTTGGGGGATGAACACTATGTTAAGATTTAAAGGATAAAGGGATGCAGACTCAATGTGAAGTGAATAATTCCTCCAGATTAATTTTTTTCTCAAAGTTGAATTCTTTCTCCTCTTTTCCATATCTTGGAATTGGCCCATTTATAGCCTTCAAGTGGAACTGAAGGGCCGATTCAGAACGTTTCCAGTATATGGAAGGCCAAGGATCATTGATCTCATGTTGTGACATGGAAACCCGACACCATTTGTCATTTTTGGGCACATTTACCGATGCATGCAGGCTGTAGTGGTGCAACCTGTGCATATGCATGTTGTATAATAGGCAAGGTGTGTATATGTGGAAATTTTTTATTTTTGTCTCTGGGATTTGCAAAAAGGGATTAAAAGTCTGCATAGGGAAATGAAAAAAAGGTCGTCTGTGCAAGATTGCATGGGGTGAGGCAAATCTTGCTATATTAGATTCCCCCTAATGTGTGAGGTCAGAGGAGTATCTGCAATGGCTGAAATACATTTTAAAAACCCAGAAGTGGAGTGATGGGGAACCGGCTGGAAGAACTAGTTGCTCATTACATTCTGGACTGACTTTGCATACATGGCTTTGAAGTTGAATTACACTGCAGATCCATGTGAAGATATACCTAACAACTGTATGTGGCCATGAATAGATAAGTACAAATGTGATTACATGCCAAAGGATGTCATAGTCATGAACAAGGCCCAGTAGAACCAATCTCAAAATCAATATGAATATATATGTATAAAGTGGAGTACAATATGATCTCCCATGATCATTGAAGTCATATAGGTACTGGTCCAATGAAAATGAAGCAACAACTCAAGAAATCCGCGGCCACATGCTGATGTCTTCAAGTCTTCTACATAATCCGCCAAAGGTGCAAGTCTACATCATGTGAATAAAAGAATGAGGCCGGACACAATGAGACTTCGTTTGATTACTAGTCATTGAGGTATATCGTTAAAAAATGTGAGACAACCTACTGATGATGAAAGTAGGTATCAAGGCACCAAGTACATTCTTACAAGTGTGAATAAAGGAGTAGGGGTCGAACACTTGAAGAATCCATCGATCAAGAGACATTGATGTATTCCCAATTGTCGATGGCAAAGAACCTGCCACTAATGACCGCAAGCCTCAAGGTACTCATGGGACTCTAGGTCTTGTTTCCAGAAAAGATGAGTGAAGTCAATGGAAGGAGACCTGCTGAAAAGAGAGCATTAAGGAATCTCTCATCATTCAGTGCGAGGTAGAGATCAAGAGCTTCATGATTTGGAGGAAATCAGACGAAGAACATGTTCACGAACCAATGAACTTGTGCTTCTTTCGCATGTGCCAAGTGCAAGCGGTACATGAAAAAGAATCTCTGAATAAAAGCCAATGAGGAAAACTGTTGACAAAGGAAAGGAAACCACCAATAAGGGTAAGGGCATCCAAGACACTGCACGAATCCCAATGTGTGAATAGATGTCTTATCGTCGAACACAAAGGAAACCACCCAGTCAACGACCAATGATGAAATGTCGACTTCTAGGTTACCTACCAATGAGGAAAGTAGGACCAGGGTGTGTAATAGGACTATAGCATCATGTGATTCTGAGACAGACTGAGGGTATGGATGACATGCAATGCCAAGATTTCTGAGGAATGGCTGACACATGTTGATAGACTTCCTTTGAACAAGAGCATGAGACATAGGGAAGACTCTGGCAACTTAGACTTAATGATGAAACCATGAGATGCAGGAGGCATCGATCAAGTTCTGCATAGGGACTGGAAGAGTAACTAGTTGAGGGAGAAAACTCTATGTAATGATCTTAGCTTCCTAAGGCCATGCTAAACCCAAAATTATGATGAAAAGTGGACTCAATAACTTTGTGCTCTGTTCAAAGGAGGCACGAGTGCTGCCAATATAAGATAATACTCCCTTCATGCCCGTCTTTTATTTTATTTTTTTATAATCAAATGAATGCTATGATACAGAGGAGGGAACGAGTGTCACAAGTAAGAAAAACTAGTTCCAACAGTGGAACATACCTATGCTCAATGCAAGGAGATGCATGTGGGATATGGACACTCGAGGGAATGTTCCCTTCTGGGTATAGGGTATCAAATTGCGAAGGATATAAATGAGGCTCTGCTTGGTTGAGGATGCAAAACTGCTAGAAGGCAAACGATTTATAACGCAAAGCGAGAACTGACTAAAGGATCAATATTGCAAGCATGGCATGAGATGCAATCACAATTTAACACCAAAAAATGTCATTTTTCGTAACCTTAGTATACATGGTGTGAAAAAGGGATAAAGTTGTACCAAATAGACACCCTTTCAAATCCAATTTACAAGTGTGAAAGAGACAAGTTCACTCAACAATGTTTTCGCTTTTCGAAAATGAGTCGAAAAAGAGCTTAAATCAAACTTGGTTGGGAGTCCTCTAGGTATAGGTCAGCATGTTTATGAGTGAGAAATGAGGCTCAGCATAAAGTCATGTATTAGCTATAAGTGACTCCCGGTCCTATGGAAAAATCTCTGCATGGGCACCAAATGGAGCAGAGGATCTAACTAGGGTACCCATGTTTGGTAAGTCAATACCATTTGATAACGACACGTCTTGTAGCATATGGGGGGTTCTATGTCGCATCAAATGGGTTCGTACCTAAGGCATATCAGTGATAGTTCTATGACAATGCAAATGTGCATGATGGAATAGATACCTATCCTATATATTGGGTAGCGAAAATACCTGCCTATAGTTACGAACGGTCAACAAAACGCTAAAAACCGCAAGAATCCCTGGAGAAAACTACAAAATTCAACTCAATCCACTATTGTATTAGTCCATTAGGCGAAAATATGATCTGAAACTATAGAAAGTGGGTAACAATTGTCATAAATAGTAACAAAAACCAAATTTTACTATGTCATTTTGACTTTTTACCCAAATAGTGAAAATTGGACCAAATTACCTATGATATTAAACTGGTGATAGTGGGAGCATCGAGTGACGGAATCAGAGAACGTCTATACCAGGTAATTCCTCTTCCCCTCCTCTTCCTTTCTAGTGGATTACATTTTTTTATTTAGGTTTCAAAATTTGAGTTAATTAAGGTACAAATTAGGTATTTCGGTGTACGCAGGATACCACTCATCGGGTCACATATACACGAGGTTATACACAACTGTGTAAAATACAGGCTATGTGTACTCAACCCTATACATGACTGTGAATGCTGCATCCTGCGTGCAATTCCGTAAACAAAGTTTTTGATGGTTGCTAACTCAAAAATTGATGTTTCTTTGGCATGATGGTGCTAGAATGGAGGGAAAGGGAACATGAGGAGGTAGATGCTGCTGTGGAAAGAGATATGGGGGCCCAAATGGCCTTGAAAAGATGCGGGTTGTACAAATTCTGGGCACTCAAAGGAATGAGGGCCCAGGTGAGGTTGCTACAGTTGCTCGTGGATTACTGGGATCCTGAGAGTGAGAGCTCCAGCCTTGATGGGAAACCATTGAGGATTGAAGTCGAGGATATATATTTATTGACTGGGTTGTCATGCTCGGGTGAGGTGGTGAACCTCAAATCCTAGGGAGCTAGGAGCGGTATGAATATAGAAGAGTAAATAGACACTCACTGTATAGCAGGGACCGAGAAGGTCAAGAGTCAACTCCCCATTCAAGCGATAAAAAATCTCAGACTCAAGATTGTTGTCCTTGTTTTGACCAGGATCATAGGGTCGGCTTTGTTGCACCAGGTATCAAGGCCACTCATGTTCTATTCTATAGAGTGCTTGAGACTCATGGTGTATGATTGGTGCACCTCACTACTGGCTAATATGAAGAGTCAGTTGACATAATGCAAACAGGGTGATAAGAGGAACTTCCGGTTTGCATCTATCTTGTGTAGATTTTTCTTCAAGCGGGTTCCAGGTTTGGGACCTAGAGTCGAGCTCATTCCTCAAGGAGCTCACGATCTAGCCATGGCATGGTGGACCGAGGTAATGAGATGACAGGGGGGAGGTAGGGTGCCCACACCCTACAACAATGATTTCTTTTACTAGTAGAGGCGATAGGTCATTGCTCTGGATAAATATCCCTATGTAGGGATCAACTTCAGAGGGGACCCTGACATGCCACTACCACTAGGGACCACTTACGGGGACATAGGTATGTCAAAGTTTTTAAATATTTCATTTTTTTGTATTTTTGTATAGTAAAACAAAAATATTTTTGTATGATGCTTAAGTACTAACTAGACACTTGTGTGATGCAGACATAGGTCTACGACGACAGGACGAGATTCCATGACATCATCAGAGGCACTGGGGAGATGAGGCAGCAGGAGGAGAAGCAAAGAGAATCCTTCAAAATGTGCAGGGAAAACTGTCTCGTTTGACACATAGGATTTTGATGGTTCATGTAGAGGATCTGTTGGAGGCCATACAACGGCAAGTGGTTGGTGTGCCCAAAGCTTGGGTGTGACTCTTTCAGTGTCTCACAAACGCTGTAGTTTGTTATCATGACATGCATCTGGCGCCATAGGTGTAGATGTCATGGATTTTGTATTATCAGTTATATATGTTTATTGAGGGTGTTGGCCCCAATTTTGTACTATAAACACCATATTTTTTGAAATATATATAAAACAAGGTTCTTCGGCTTTACTTATATTACAATGTGTAAATTGATTATATTGTTTTCTTTTCTTTAGTTATGTGACAATGCAAATCTAAAATGAAATTAGCATAAGAATCAGATACATAATTAGAACTCTTAGGTATGTGATGATAAGTAATAAAATCAAACTATTGCTCTAAAAGGTGTACTCGTAGGAATCGTCGGAGTAAATTAGGATCACGCACATGGTAACGACCGTTCAATTGACATACTACTAACTGGCAACCCAGGAGAACATCCAAAGAGAGAATACCATGCAAAATGGCATCGCACAAAAGTTTTATAAGAATGCTATATTCGGCCACATTATTCGTGGATGGTCCTAGGCATACACCACCTGAAGACACCAGTAGACCCTTGGGTGAGTAAACCACCCAAGCGGAAGAAGCCAAGTTCCACGTATGACGACTAACTCTTTCTGCAAATCCTAAGTAGACTGAAGACTCCGTTGACATCCGCCAACCAAGGGAAAACTTGATAAGCAAGATGAAGACAAAAAAGAAATGGAAAAGATATATACACTAAATTACATTAGTATACAAAGAGTTACTCCCAATCTTGGGGTTCAAGCGTAATATCTTTTCAAGTAGAGCCCATTCCCAGACTCGACCAACATGTTCCCTTCATAATCCTCTAACTCATAGGCTCCTTTTTCTAAGACACATTGCATGATATAGGGACCATGCCACATGGGTTTGAACTTGCCTACCCCAAGTGGTTCTTTGGCTTGATCATATAAAAGGCCCAAGTCACCCTCAACGTACAACTGGGAACAGACAGACTTATCATATTGGACCTTGACATGTCTTTTATTCACCTCGATAGCCATAGAAGCGTCTCGATGCTGCTTGTCGAGACTCTCTAGGTGTACGAGGCATCGCTCGAGATCAGAAGTGTCAGGGAGGAGCGTGACTTCCAATATAATAGAAGGGATTTCACATTCAATAGGTAATATTGAATCCACACTGTTTACTAACTGGAAAGGATAAAATCTGGTGGCAGTCTTGACTGAGGTTCAGTATGCCCAGAGTGCGGGATATAGCATAATATGCTAGTCAGATTTACTATGGCTGACAGTTTTATGCAAAATGGTATTGAGAGACTTGTTGACGGCCTCTACCTGTCCATTTTTATGGGTTTAGTAAGGGGAAGAATGACCATGCTTAAACCCTATCATGGATGCGAGTTCTTCCATCATTTCATTCTGAAAGTGACTTCCATGATCAACGACAATATCACTCGAGATACCGAATCTGGCGATAATTTGATTGAATATGAAGAAGGCAGCAGTATTCTCGTCGGATTTAACTGTAGGCATGACCTCGACCTACTTAGTAAAGTACTCTATGACCATGATAATGTGTTGATGCCCCCCAACCAAAGTTGGGTTGCAATCCACGAAGTCCACCCCTCACTTGATCAAGGGACTGGCGATAATGACTGGATGAAGAGAGGTTGGATTAAAGCGCATTTTCTGATTGAACACATGGTAGGGGTGACACTTCTTAACCAATTCAACACAATCTTTAAATATAGATGGCCAGAAATAACCGGGTCGTAATTTTTTTTGGGCTATTGCAAGCCCAGATAGATGACCACCACAAGCCCCACTATGGCAATCGTTTAGAACTGAATCAACTTCTTCGTGAGTTAAAAAATTACACGGGATATTGTCTAGTCCTCGACGATACAAAGTGTCTCCGATGATAATGTAATTCTTAGCTTGGTATCGTACACGTCGTCGATCATCTCGTGAGAGATTCTGAGGAAACTTCAAATTTTGAAGATAGAGAACAATGTTTCCATACTAGGGTTCGGACGACGAGACAAGGAAAATGTATTCGTTCACAAATGAATCAACATGGATAACATCCTCATCGAATCATCAGAAGTCAGATATTAACTCCACAAAGACTAGTGATTTCTTGGATTTCACCGAAGCGAAATCGAGATCAAATTCTTATAAAAATGAAAATCCATTTATTGTATTTTCCCCCTATGATACACCTGGTAAGAACGTATTGAAATGGATTGACATTGACAACCACAATAGTCTTGCAAAGAAATATATAATGGCGTAATCACTAGACCGCGTGAACGACAACCAAATCTAGTTTTTCGACGTGAGAATAATTGAGTTCAGGACTGACTAAGTTTCGACTAAGATAGTAGATGACGTGCTCACTGAGATCATCATCCCCCTGAACCAAAACCATATCAATGGTCTCTTCAGACACGACAACATAAAGAATGTAATCCCTATTGTAGTCAGGAGAATTCAGCAGAGTCGTCGATACCAAATCATTCTTTAAAGCATCGAAGGATTCCTAGGCTCTCATCCCAAATAAAAGGGGTGTCCTTCTTCAAAAGATGCATGAAACCCTTAGTAATATTGGCATAGTTTACTATAAACCAACGTAAAAAGTTAGCTTTCCCCTGTAAACCTTGAAGTTGTCGAATAGTGCGCGGGGGAGGAAATCGAAGTATTTCCACAACCTTTAACGGATCTACCATGATCCCGGTCTCAGAGACTAAAAATCCCAAAAGACATCCAAACCTAACGCAAAAGATTCATTTATGAGTGTTTAACCGGATTCTATAATGACGACATCTTTCAAAATCTAGCCGAAGGTGCTTAGAGTGATCCACTCTCTTATGAGAGTGAGCAGCAAGATCGTCAAAATAAGCTTTGACTATATTCTTAAGATCGTGGAATGCGAAGGTTATAGCACGTTGGAAGGTTTCTCTGGCATTTTTAAGGCTGAAAGGCATCTTCCAGTATGCAAAAGTACCCCAAGGACAAATAAATGTCGTCTTGTGTTGATCCTTGGGTTTAATTTGAATTTGGTTATACCTTGAAAATCCGTCCATGAAAGAAAACACTTTGCTTCCTGCACAGTTGTCAAGAATTTGGTCGATGAAAGGTGTCGAGAAGTTGTCTTTTGGACAGGATTTGTTAAGGTCACAAAACTCCATGCATACATGGATGGTTCCTTGTTTCTTATTTATAGGAACGATATTGGATACCCATTCATTCAAGGGAATTGGGTAGATAAATCCAGCATTAAGTAGTTTCTCTACATCGGCCTTAATAGCAGGGGTCTTCTAGGGATTGACAGGTCTAAGACGTTGTCAAACGGGCTTAGCATCCAGATAAGTTCTAATCTCATGCTAAAAAATTCGAGGGTCGATTCCTGGCATCTCCATATGACCAAGCAAATACATCTCAGAATTCCTTGAAGAGATTGGTGTATATCAAGATTTCTTTTGGCGAACAATCCGCACCGATATGTACATTTTCAATATTTCCAGGTGTACGAGAGATATCGATCGTTATGATAGGAGATATACTCTCCATATTTCCTTCAGCACAAATGCCATGCGTATCAAGTGGAACTATGATGTGACCGACTATCTCACTCAAAGTAGATCAAAAGTCATCTTCTTCGATTCTAGCAAGCTCTGGGAGAAAATAAGAGCGATGATGCATGCCATCCCAAGGTTTTTCAGAACCATTCATGTCTTCGATGATATATTTGTCCAAGGGAAAAGTCTCATCGAGGCAATCATGTGAACAAGACAACGAAGTGGCCCACACGGGCTTAAGAAAAGGATCCTCCTCATCTGTCGACGAGGTAATAGGATCGGGATTGACGGAAGAGTCAAGAACAACTTGATACGCTATCTCTATTGCCTATAGTGGCATGTCCATTCCAGTATGTGACTGACCTTCACAAGACGAAGTCGAGGAAGGTAGGGTCCAAGGATCGTTAAAATAGGAAGTACGGAAAGGAACATACCTCTAAGACGAAATGAGCCTAGTGGGCATGGCGTAAACATGGTGAATTAGTGCCATGAAGCCGTAGGTACCCATAAGGGATGAATACATTCTAACACTGATATTCTCAGTTGCCAGCTGAGAATTGTCGACCACAGGGATCGACGGTCCAACAGATGCATCGGGGATAACATACGCAAAGGATAACTAGTCTACTGCCATGATCTTCCCATCGTGAGGAAAACAAAGAGTGTGAAAGACGGATGATAAGACTACAGTCATAGCATAAGTCCAATTGCATCCTAATAACAAGTTATAATTGAGGGGCGCATCAACCACCTCGACATCCACCTCTATCATCTTCCCACATAAATGGACCAGAAAGGAAGGAAGAATACCGTGAGGGTGAAAGGAACGACCATCAAAATCAATCAACATGGTCAAAGATTGAGAGAGAGTCGGAGAGCCAAGAGCTTTCCAACAGATCAGGGACATCACACATGTAGCAGCGCCTTCATCAACAACCATAATTTTTATGGTATACTTCGAGTAACCCGCGTGGATTTGGAATGCCACATGGTAAGGCAAGCAAGGCTTCACATATGTGACGTCAAAATTGATAACTTTTGAGCCACTGGGGTCTAGAGCTCCTAAAACAGATAGCAAGGCATTCCTCTGTGAAGGACACATCTGGAGTACCTCCAGAGCCGACATCACACAAGGGGTTTGACCCAGGTCCTCAACAATAGAGTTATTCTGGGTGGCTCTAGCATTTAGATTGTGGGTAGAGCGCTTGAGTACTCCTTCCAGAATACGAGGTAGTGGCTCTGGTTTTTCGATATGCAAGTGCTTCTCTAGAGGAGGAGGAGACTCTAGACTAGGTACAGTCTGTGAAGAACTGTAATCGCAAGAACGGGTGGCTACATTAACCTGAGAATTGACCATATTGATGCATAGACGGTCATCGTCTTGTGTCGGTGGGTTTTGACTTTCACCAGCCACATTTTTGGAATTTTAGGAGCTCAAGGCCATGTGATGGTTATGTGGGAAAGGATCCGTCATCACGACGAGTGGTAGAGATAAGAGCCTCGCAACTTCCACAAGTTTGGGACATAAATGAGTAAGATGATCGTTTGTACAAATCTTACAGGGAAATTTCACCTTACGCCTTTCTTTCTTTCCCTAACCAACATTATTATTCGTCTTCTCATTATTACCATTTTCCTTGGGTTTATTATTATTCTTCCCACCCTTATGATTATTATTACGTCCTTTCTTCTTATTCCCGCCTGGTTGTTGGTTACCATTTGGGTCGATCGACGATTGCATGGAATGTACATTCGCCACTGAGTGGGATTGGAAGACACAGACGAAGCTGGCCCTCCTGCATACTAGTTTAGAGACAATTCTTTCAAATGGATTGTCACCGAGTCTACGGATTTCACATTGGAGGAGCCTACAATGCCATCAACATGAGGTCCAGGCTTTTGTCTAGGGTCATAGTTTGACCTTGGTGTGTCAGGAAGAATCTAGTATAACATCCCAGACTGAGTGTGTATAATATCTAACTGTTGGGCTTTGAAGATTGCTTCTTCCTCAGATGTAACCTTGGATGTAGCAACTTCCTTCGAGATAGGAGGTTACAAAGACTTAAGAAACCATTCTAGCAGGAAATCTGAGGGAATGCAGGTATTGATCAACCTCTTTCATCTATGCCACTCTTGGATGTGATCTGAGATATGAGTAGTTGTGTCCTGGCATAAGGTCGAGAGAAGTTATAGGCCAACATTGTAATGAACCGAAAATTGGAAGTGGTTAAGGAAGACTAGCACCATCTGACTAAAGGTCCCATATGCCCCCTAGGTAGCTCGATATACCATTTCACGAAAACCCCTATGAGGGTGCATTCAAATAATCTTAACCGAATGGAATCATCATTAAGGGAATTCGAAGAGCACCATAGGTGAAAGGTGGCAACGTGATCACCAAGATTCTTGCCATTCTTACCTTCTAATTTCGAAATATCCGAAGGAAGCTTGGTGGGGACGGGAGGCCATGTAGGATCATGACACACGGGGTCGTTCATCAACTTAGACAAGTCTAGCAGATTAAGCGTGGCCAGAAAAGGGAGACAGGGTTGCGACATCTGGCCCCAAGCTCCCTGGAAATATTGTGTCTGAGGAACTTTAGCCCATCTAGGGTTCTGGTAAGCACCATGGCCTTGTCTGGGATTGTAAGAACCTCCTCCAGGATGATTCATACGAGGTTGGTTGGGCATCATTCCAATAGGAATGTTCTTATGGGGGTTATATACGTGGGTTATATATGAAAACACAGCTAGGCTAAGGAGAAGGATGAAAGACTCATACCCAGAGTGAATAGAGGTTGTCAAGCAATGATATGACAAGAAACGCAATATGAACGAGAGAAATCTAAGGAGAAAAACACTCCAAACCCCAAGAAAGAAGATTCAATCCTCGGTATGGTCGCCAATTCTGTTACGAGGAAAATCTCTCTATGGCTAGGGGAAAACCACAACAGACGGAAATGGCTGCAGAAATCTACTCTATTCTCAAGTATGCTATATAAACAAATATGCTAGCAAGACAAGATAACATGCCTACCTCGTCCAGACGTTCGATGAAGTCCATTGTTGAGCACTTGACCCAAAACAATATACCTGCAACTAGTCCTCAACATCCAAGCAAAGCAAGAATATGGTGATAATATATGATGTTAGCACATTCAATAGAATAATCCATTAACATTCATAACAAGTACTCCCATGGAATAATAATTCAAATATTTGCAAGATATCAATTGGACGAGAAAAGAGTATTTCTATTAAGATATGATCAACATAAGTGAATAAGTTACAGACTTCCCTGTCGGCATGGTTCAAAACTGAGAAACTCAGTTCCTTCCAACTTGGTCTCATGTAAGAGAGACAATGGAGTTCTCACTCAATAAGGGAAGAGCTTGGGGGCTGAACACTGTGTTTAGAATTAAAGGATAAAGGGATGCAGACTCAATGTGAAGTGAATAATTCCTCTAGAGTAACTTTGCTCTCAACGTTGAATTCTTTCTCCTCTTTTCCATAGCTCGGAATTGTCCCATTTATAGCCTTCAAGTGGAATTGAAGGGTCGATGAAAAACATTTCCAATATATGGAAGGCCAAGGATCATTGATCTCTTGTCGTGACATGGAAACCCGACACCATTTTTCATTTTTGGGAACATTTCCCAATGTACGTGGGTTGTAGTGCTGCAACCTGTGTATACGCATGTTGTATAGTAGGCAAGGTGCGTATATGTGGAAAAATTGTATTTTTAGCTATGGGATTTGCAAAATGGGATTAAAAGTCTACATAGGGAAACGAAAAAAGGCCTTCTGTGAAATATTGCATGGGGTGAGGCAAATATTTCTATAATAGGGAAGTCATAACTTACTCCCTGTGAGTGCTCGTGGGCCGATTTGGTTACTGGTCGATGGTGGCCAGAGATATTCATAGTTGGGTAGAAGACACTTGGGGCCCAGTGCTGGGATACACACTCGAGGTCTTTGTATTGGTAAAAGGATGGTATTGTTTTCTCTTCAAATCATCAGAGGATGATGAGGAGGTGTTGAGTGGAGTTTTTATTTTTAACAATGGAAGCCTTATGTTGAAGCGATGAACCCATTTTTTTAACACAGAGAAAGAACAACTCCACTTCCAACATTTATGGGTACTATTGCCTGGGTGTTTGCTATCTTTTTGGAACCTGGAGGCCTTCAAGGCGGTTGGGGATAGACTTGGAAAATTTATGCATGTTGATTCAAAGTTACTAACAGGTCAAGACAGAAGAATGGGGCGAATGCTGGTTGAATTCGACTTAAACCAAGGTTTACCATCTGAGATTGATATTGTTTGGTGTGGTATTGTGTACTAGCAAAGGCTGTACTATATTGGGGTTTCGTTTAGATGTGCGGCCTACAAGGATACAAGGAACCTTAGACATCAATGTCCTGGGCTCAGAAGAAAATTTCACTCTACTGTTCTGATTCAAAAATTGAGGTGGAGATGGAGATGCAACAAACTGCTCCAACTTCAGAACTTGAAGACATTACAGAGCCCTTACACCCATCGGCTTTGGATAGTGACACATTTTTGGGTAAGTTAAAAATTCCGTGCCCTAGTGTTTTTTCCTCACTGTCCATTTGTGACTTAAATTGGCTACGGGATTGTGGGTTGGAGTCCTCCCAAACAGGGACTATCACTAATCTGCTACTAGGGACTGACTGTACCTCTTCTCCTGTAGAAAACCCTCTAGGTTTTAGGGAACCTTGTGGGTAGGGTTTTCAGAAGGAGGTTTTGGAAGTTTTTAATGGTATCTGCTCTTCCTCGGTGATCTTGAGAAGGGAATGGGAAGGGAATGTTGTGATACCTTATCATAAGGGGGATTTACTGAAGTTCCATTGATGTCTGTGAATTAGACGAGAGAGGTTGTGGGGGAAGGGGGCACTGTAAGTCTCAGGGGAACATCTATATGCTCGGTCCTCCCCAGATGTTGGATTATTTAAAATCTGGGATCAAGGAGGGAATTTTAAAATTTCGAAGCAGCCACCCTCTTGCTGCCACCGGGGGATGGGGAAGACTGAGTCTCAATACTATTCCCTCGAATAGGGTCATTGGGATAAATGCGATAGTTGGGAGTGAGGCATGTCTTACAAATTTACTATTGAAATTTGACGTCAAGAACAGTATGGACTTGGTGGATTGGGCTCCTAAATTTATGGATGGATCTACTATACTAATGTTTGAGTGACCTCTCCCAACTGTACAAGATAAAAAAAACATTGGGGATGTAGAGGACACCTTAGTTTCCCTGAGTGTTAAAACTCAGACAGGCCTAACTATCATAACTAAGATAGCTTTCTCCTTATTAAATTTTATTTCCTTTTATAAAGATGTTCTAAATCGATCTCCTCTGTCAATCTTCTCTGAAGGAGATACTATGCCTAATACCATAGAAAAGAATAAGTTGGATAAGAAATTTAAAAAAGACTATGCTTACAGTTTGATGGGAGAGGATACTATCTTGAAAGGGGTCGTTCTTGGAGGACATGATAAATATTTTTCCCCTCTCAAAACTAGAAGTGCTAGGAAGCTAGGAAAATAGAAGGAAACTAAAGACATTTCAAGTTTTATGATCGTAGATGGTCCATGGGAACTTAGAGCACAGAAATCCCTGACGAGGGTTAAAAAATGATTGTAGAAACTTTAAATGTTAGGGGAGTGGGGGGCTCTCCAAAATTTTTATCCCTCAAATTTTTTTTAGTACTTGTTAAACCGGACGTACTACTTATCTAGGAAACTATGGTCAGTGAAGCCAAAGCGAGAGAGATTTTTGTTAAACTACTTCCTAATTGGTATTTCTGTGGGGTGGATTCCTTAGGATTATCAGGCGGGTTGCTATCTGCTTGGAATCTGAGAAGAGCTAACTTCTCTAATTTTATGACCACTTCAAGGATACTCTTGGATGGTGTAGTAAAAGACTTAAATAAAAGGATGAAGTTGATAAACTGTTATGGTCCGTACAGTGACAAAGTGGAGTTTTGGGAGGAGATCAAAAGGGATGGGTTGTGTTATCACCCAGTAATTTCCCAGGTTGAGGAGGAAATTGGAAAGGGTAACCACAAACCACTTGGAGTCAAGGACCTAACCATCCAAGACTCAGAGAGGGATATCTCTATTAGATTTAGATTTGTTTGAGTATGGATCTTAGGCTAGTTATGAGGATAGAAAATTTGTTTTTTAAATGGTTTGGTTGGAGCAGGAGAAAAAGGCCATTGGGAAATAGGGTCAAAGAGATCTAATCCAATCAAAGCAAGGTATACAAGGGAGATCACAAGGCAAGGTAGGCACTGTGCTGGATCCTTTAAGGTTTGGTAAATGGTCAAGAAGAAAAAGGGATGGAATCAGATCATAACAGGGTAGTTAAGAATCCTGTGAATGACCTTCAGGCATAAAACATTGATATTGCTTTAAACTGGGAACATAGTGTTTTTAAACAAATCCTGATCTTGAATCTCTTTAAAACAATAGAGAAAAGAAACACATATGAAAAACAGAGAAAACATAATTACAGTGAGAAAAACTTCACAAACATAATGACACAGGAATCCTATAACTGTAATGTTGTTTTGATAGATTATGGCTCCGTGAGATGATTACAACAATGAACACTTCTTTTCAGTCGGGTCCAACTCCTCCATACTTAAAAAAAAAAGTATTTATAAGTTTATTAACATTGAATTCTGTCATAAATGAGTAGGCTTTAATCCAACTAAATCTAAACTAAATAGATCTAGGATTACATATAAACAAAAATTATGTGGATCTGCTCGATTCTTCAAAGTCTAATTAAATAGGAAGTAGTTGATGATTCATTTTCAATGCATGCTGCGTTGTTGGCCATTTGATGTTGACTATGGCCACTTGTGAAAACATCATGCGATTTAATTTGAGAATGGTTAATGACAAGTCGATCCTCAACTATCGGGTGTCACTGGTGCAAAAAACTACAGGCGAATGTGAATGAAAGTAGTGACGACTTGGCGATTTTATTGGAACAAGTTTCACATGATGTAGTGGGAGATCAATGGTTAGGTGGGATAGTGCAGATAATCGATATTGGGAATGAGTGGGCACAAGTATTCAAGAGATGAAGTGTAACGAGAGGTGATGTGTAAGGGAGAGATAGGCGCGAAGGTGATGTGGCAGGGGAGTATGATGTGGGGGTGAACGAAAGTATTAGTGGAGCTAACATGGAGCGTTAGTGGAACAGGTGTCGAGAGGTGAGAGGGTGAGAAGTAAGAGCGGAAGGGAATAGGTGCATGGAAATGTGAGGGGAAGATAAGTGTGAGCAGGAGCGAGTGGTGGTATTAGGTGACTGGTTAGTGGTTAGCTCAGTGAACGAAAGATATGGTTAACATGGAGCGTTAGGTGGAAATGTGTGTCGAGAGGAGAGGGTGGGAGAAGTGCAAGAGCGGAAGGGAATAGTATGGAAATGGAGGGGAAGATAAGTGTGTGAGCAGTGAGCAGTGGTGGTAATAGTGACCTGTTAGTGGTTAGCCTGTGAGGGGGGGTAGGCGGTGGCACAATGAGATGGGGGTCCGGTAAAATATGGAGTGACATCGCTATGGGGCCCCACAATCGAAATACCACTAGATCAGACCTCCCCCACCTGCTAAAGGAAGAAAAGATCAACCGATCGGGGGGGTCCGGGTATCCGCTGATAGCCATTGATTTGGGCATGCCTAGATCAACCTTCGAGATTAGTGCGCATTTTAACCATAACACGCCAAAACGTCAAATCACCCAGAGACTTAGGATACAAAATATATTGTGGGTTTTTAGCTCCCATTTCCTTCCTTTTTCACGAAGGGTTCGAAAACACACCAATTTAACTCATTCAAAGGTCATTTTGATTGTGTAATCCATAGCCATTTCCTTTTCCTTTTGTAAATCATAGGCATAATGCCATGTGATTTACACCATAAAATTTCTGAAGGTGAACTCCCAATCATTGTCTGATTCCTATGAAATATAGGGTTATAACAGTGGCTCCAATTGGGGATGGCATCTCTTGAGGAGGTGTCAAGAATCTCAGATCTCTGAACATGCAGATTGATGCTTTATTTGTTGGGCCATGGAGTCACTGCAGCTACCATCTTCAAACTGGCTCAAATTTTACTGAACACTGAACTAGATACTATCAACTGCAAACTCTGCTGGAAACCATACAATACTGAAAAAGATGCTCAAATGACTGAGCTTATTCAAAACTGCTACCTACTCTACACTACTGAAAATTTTGTTGTTCTAAATAATACAATAATTCCAGTGTAGCCAGTCAAGAAAATTCTCTAATAACTCTTCTCTTTCAATGTTTTCAATCAATATCAGAAACATAACTTGCACAGGCATCATGAACTATTTTCCATCCTGATATTCATCACAAGGATCTTGATAAACCTGACAGACTACAAAAATAATGGGAATGCATTGTGGCTCTGTGATGAACAATTTATCCATATAAATAACCACTGGATCAAAATAAACTTGACCCATTACTGGATATTCTGACTCAGTCAATTCAACCTCATGACCAGATTCCACACATGTGCTCTCTATGTCTTTGAGTGACTCGAAACATGATTGTATTTGATCTGATAAGTTTTGTACTAATACTTCTACCAAACAAGACAATGGAATTGGCTGTCTAATCATATCCATATCATAATACCTCTTGAAATCATTATAAGTAAATGGAAACTGACTTTGAAAACGCAAACCATCCAACATATCAGCTATTGGGTCATATAATTCTCTAGATGACTGTGGCGTTGGCTCTATTGGCACCTCATGGTTTACATTGTTATTCTCAACCAGAATATGACTAATATTCCCTCTCACAATCTAAAATGAACTAAATCATAAGGGCAATGAATCAAAATTGATCAGTTCATTACCTATCCTGGGCTCTATGATTTCATCTGAGGTTTGACATTCAAAAAGATTCAAGGGCTGCACCTCTGGATTTGAAACTGATTCTATATCATCCATGTTTTCCTCAACTGGTTCATCAAAACACCTCATTCTTACTATTTACAATCTTCTTGCAATGTTTTCTCAAGAGCGAGGCAAAACATAGGGGCAGGCAGTTTTCACATTCTTGAATTTTTTTTGCATTTTCCTCGCAATCTTGATTAGTATGCAGATTTTGATTGTCATCTTGGCATTGTGATAATTGGACTTCTTCCCATGAATATAGTGTTGGTTTCTTTGAGAAGTCACCATTGTTATCACTGAAATTTTGTCCGCAAATTGTTACAGGAATCCAGTAGCTTCAAACAGTTATGAGTTCACCCATGGACCAAAATTACCACAAAAGCATTTCCAAAAGGTCCAAAACTATATAACCAGTGAGAAAATTAAGGTGCGCTATGACTACATAGGGTGCACATGCGCACGATGCACGAATGTGGTCGCTAAAAGCTGCGCACACCTGAGAATGATGCATTTATGAGATTGGTCGGCCTCCCACCCACTTCTGGTTCAACTTTCAAGTTGATTTGACATCCAAATATCGGCTGGATCCGACTGAGTGGCTGGTCAAAGACCTAAAAATTCCCTAAACAACCCCTTTTCACACTATAAGCTGGTTGCACAATACCTCAAAGTGATGCTATAAAACAAGACCATGGGTGCACTACATTTTCAAGGAATTCATTTGCAAGGTTATGCTTCTGCTATTCTCTTGGGGAATTCTCTTTTATCATCAAGAGTATACTAGAATCATTACATTGGGCAATCCATCTCACCTCTTGAGTGGATTAGCTTGGGATTCTTTCACCATTTCTTTCAAAGTTGTAAGAAGAGCTTAGTTGTGGGGGTCCAAGAGCCCTCCCTTGGAGGAAGAAGGGACCCAAAGTCCT
>SNQJ01S0046339.1:45839-56016 GCA_010110895.2 Picea sitchensis
GGATTCTTTCACCATTTCTTTCAAAGTTGTAAGAAGAGCTTAGTTGTGGGGGTCCAAGAGCCCTCCCTTGGAGGAAGAAGGGACCCAAAGTCCTCTTTCTTCTTGGTGTTTTCTTTCACTAATATAATCCTTGCCATTGGTGATATGAGTCTTATTGGTTTTTTGTTCTTATGTCCTTATGATCAATAGTTTAGTTGTTCTTTTATTTCTTAGTTTAATTCTTAGCTTGTTCTTTTATGTTTCTTTTTCTAACCCTTACCTTTACACCTGTCTTTCTTAGCTAACCCAACTAAGCTTGTAAGCACCTCTGTTTTGCTCATTTAGGTCACAAAAGAGGCGCAACATATTGGTGACTCCATCGGGGAAAGGTATCAATTTCCTACCCCATTTGGGTTTTTCTAGCTCTTCTTTTGGTTTATTTAACCTGCAGGTACCTTAACTGGCCCAAGACAACTTGCAAAACATCCAATTCAAAGCTGAATTGAGAGAATTCCATCCAGAATTTTCTTCACAGCTGTGTGTTAGTTGTGTGCAGGTTTATTGGCCCATAGTCGCGCATCCTGCGCACGTGCGCTAAAATTACTGTGTTGTTCTGCGCACCTGTGCCCAAAAGTCTGTTTCGGTTTACGCACAGGCGCTCAGTGCACCTCTGTCTACTCTAAGACCCGTGCACCTATGCAGAAAAATACACATTGTAAGCTTTTTTGTGATTTGGGGAAGGCCCCTAGCCTTCTTAAAAATGATTTCATGCATATTGTAATATGAACCACACTTAGTTCCCTCTCCATATAAAGGGATTAGTCAAAACATATAGGCACTTAGGGGGTTTTACATCATTATTTCCTCTTTTGCTTTCATTTTGGCCACATAGATGGCTCACTTTGAATAAGAGTATAAGTTGGAATCATTTGTAATCACATAAAACTTGCATTGGGACCGGAAGTTGGATAACAATAGTTTAGTATGCTCTTCTCTCACGCTTCAAAGCGACCTTGAGAATCAGAAAAAGGTTGTAGGACAATTTCATCTCCCTTAAAAAGACTAAAACCTTTAGGAGAGGACAACAACTCCCTCAGGACTCCTCTTAGTTTATTTTTCAAACACATCTCAAGATTGTAACAGGCCCATACATGCCCACATGCTACAAAGATAGGATAGTGTTGAAATTTACTTTTTTAGATTAAATCACTAGGGAAGTTTAAAGGTTTTGTAACAGGCCCATAGATGCCCACATGATCACAATCTAGGATAGTTTCAAAGATTTCTTAGATTAAATCACAATAGGGAGTTAAAAGAATAGTAAAGGACCCCACATGCTAGTTTCCTAGGGACTTTTGAATTACTCAAGGTTGTACCAAAGGCATTTAGTTAATTAGGTAATCAACACTTGTAAGGACCAAGCAAAGTCGACATGCATCAAGTTGACATCTAATTCATTAAAACATTGGCACACTTTCACTCATTCACACACAAAAGTCACTTATCACTCACATAGTTTTCATCTTGAAACGTGGAGGGCAAAGTAAGTTTCCTCCAAAGGGATTCCGAAACACCCCACCCTTTTCTTGATGAAACTATCCACTCCCATTTAATTTCAATGAGATTGGCTCACACCCTCAATCTCTCAAACAAACCACATCTAAATTTTTTCTAAAAACTCACTAAGTTTCCCTCCACAGGAGGTGCCAAAAGAATTTTTTTAGTCTAGGTAGGATTTTGTGGATAGGCATCCAAATAAATCCCTATTATCTAGTTCTCACATTGTCAAAACAATAGAAGTTGTCAAATAGGGAACTGAAAATCATCCAAGTCAAGTGTTCCTAACACCATAAGGTAGGGAGATACCCATGAAGGGTCGAAGGCTGAGGTTCGGTTGTTCTATGCGTCCCCCCTTGAGGCACCCAAATCTTGGACAGGATCCAACTTGTGACCGATTTCTTAGGCCGAAAATCTAAATGTCGCACTTTGACCGAGGTACCTAGTGACCAAATTTTAGGACATCTACCCAGGTGGCAATTATGGGCTGCAATTGCACCTTGATTGGATTTTGTGTGGCTATTGGGAAATATCACCATCTCTTTCGGGATATGCCCCCTTTATCCCTCATTATAACTGATTACTTTATCCTTCACCAGTTTCTCTTCCAGTGACTTCAGACCCCACTGTTGAGTACTATTGGAAGGTCTAGTGCTATTTGAGAGGAAGGACATTACGTCTTTTAGGACATGATCATTTGTTTTCTTTGATCCCCCATGCGAACAAAACCCACTTATCCACATATATGTTTTTTTTTCAAAATACTTTATGATGCACTTTTGATTACATTTGATTTAGATATATATCGTGAAAAGTTCAAAACATT
Organism: Picea sitchensis; assembly: GCA_010110895.2. Lineage (NCBI taxonomy): Eukaryota > Viridiplantae > Streptophyta > Pinopsida > Pinales > Pinaceae > Picea > Picea sitchensis. The sequence continues at coordinate 48,202 of SNQJ01S0046339.1, forward strand.
GCAGCAAATGCTCTTGTTTATTTATTGCTCTCACCACCATCCGCACACATCCACTCAGCTAGTCAGACATCATAGGGGACCCATAGAAACCCCCGTCGTTCTAGACGCTTACTAAACCTCCCTCCTATTTTAGGGGGAGTTACTAGTCTTGCCAACTCATCAGCCCCACATTCTCACACTCCTGTGAGTGCCATTGTCTTAGGATCGACTTTACTTGTTTCCACCTTACTTGGGTCCACTTCCAGAGGGCCACTGTCCACTCACTCTCCTTTACATGGAAGCGGGAGACCAACTTCCACTCAAGGGGGAAGTACCAACCCACCTAGCCCCACTCAAGGGTCAGGTTCACAGAACACTCACACCATGGCTGGAACTAATTCTCCGCCACCACTCCAGATGCCATATTTGGCCTCTCTTAACATACCAGATCTAAGAAAACTCACAAATGACCCTATATTGCATGACCCCACATGGCCTGCAATGCCCACCAAACTACCTTCATATATCCCCAAGTTTGAAAGAAAGGCAGGGGATGACCCTGCCAACCATGTCATGACTTTCCACCTATGGTGCTCTTCCAACAACATTATGGATGATTCCATCCGACTACGATTATTTCAACGCACACTCACTGGCCCATCATCCAAATGGTATGTAGACACAAAATCGGGGTCCCATGCGACTTTCGAGTCCTTGGCCAAAGCATTTTTGACATTCTTCCAATTACCAATCTGCCATGACAATGGTCTTGAACTACTCTCTAATTTTAAACAGACCTCAGCCACACATATCATTGATCACATTCACGAGTGGCGTCGACGACGTAGTTTCTGCAAAGCCGAAACCACCAAACAACAATGTCTTGACTGGTTTCTCAGATCACTTGTCTCTCTCCTCGGTAAATATGTAGCTTCCACCTTCCCTCAATCAGAAGAAGAAGCCATCAGTAAGGCTCAACAATACGACCTCATCTATTCAAAATCAGGGTACTTGTACATAGTACTTACTGACCTCCCAAAACCCGTGCCATTCGGCCAAGACAAACCCGGGATGTCTCACTCAACAGACGGATTGATTGGTAATACCACGCACTACAGTCCACAACCCCAACAACCACCAATGTATGGCAAACCTTAATATCCAACAACATATGGGGGAACCTCTTATTACCCTCAACCCACTTATCAACAACCATACCTTGTTGCTCCTCCTCCACCCATTAGTGGGCCACAGTCGGTACCCACAATACACCCACCTATCCAAACAAGTTATGGTACTCCCTCTACCTCAGCTTATACTCTAAGTACTAGAGAAAGCGCCACACCTTCCTATGTACCTTACGGATCATTACCCCCACAAAATCCGTACTTTCCATTCCCTGGTCCTCCATAGCCCATGGCTCCCACACCCTCACGCTGGGGTGAATTTTGTTCAACCCTCTCCCCTTTAGCAATATAAAATTTTTGAACAGCTGAATACGAAAAATCTGACCCATCAGTCGAATAATGCCAAAAAGAAAGGAAAAAACAGGAATAGTAGCAACCCAGGTCAAGGCAGGAATCACCCCTAACAGAACCAACCTACTGGGGTCAACCATAATCATGGGAATTAAAACCCCCAGGGGGGGAAATAACAACAGGCATCAAGGGAAAAATAACAATAATATTAGAACCACCTTCCCTTGTGCCCTTCGCGGTGATTTCGGTCATTATAATCATCATTTCCCCCAAATTGCTGATTTTAAATGGATGAAAGACTCAGGAAGTGTACCACATCCTCCAACACCGCCTGCCCCTCAACAGGCCCCACAAAAATACGTGCAACAACCACCCCCAGCCGTGCTGCAAAACCCCATTCCACACCAGGGTGTGATGAACACCCAACAGGATATGCAGCCTACCCGACCATAGTTGGGACAATATCTCAATCCAAACAATCTCACAGATCGTACTATCCTCCTCACTAGTTAGGAAGAGGTCCTTCTGCAAACACATAGTCGTCAATACCGAGCACCCACCGAGTCTCCTCCCATTCCCCCAGAAACAATCCCAGCACCAATGGGGCCCCCGTTGGTGATTCCTCTCCCTAACGCAGAAACACCTCTTCGCATCCATCGCATCCCATTGCATAGGAATGTCCACAACCCGCAGGCTAGGGTGGCTCATAATTACAGTTTGGTCGATGACTTAGCACAATCCCCGGCTGCCATGTCAGTCTTAGAAGTCCTTCAAACTTGTCCCACTCAGCAAAAATCATTACTTTCCACCTTGGGGGAAGTCGACCCCGCGGATACTCAACTCATCACATTTGATCTCAACAATGGAGAACCTCGCCTCCCTACTCTAATCGCTTTTCAAATCCTAGTGAAAATTCAGAACATTATAGTTCATCGGTGCATCATCGATGAAGGTGCATCCACATGCATTATGTCCAAGTCTGTATGGTAGAAACTTGGTTCCCCCGAACTCATACCATCTGCCATTACCTTAAGAGCTTATGAAGGACGACCATCTTCTCCAGAAGGGATCTTCCAAAATGTCCCTGTAGAACTCAGAGGCAAGACCATTCTCATCGACATTAAAGTTATCGATGCCACACTCGATTATAATATCTTGTTCGATCGTAGCTACATGTACGCTATGAAGGCAATTTCTTCTTCCATCTTTCGAATCATTATGTTCCCCCATAACGGGAAGATCATTACAATTGACCAAGTCTCACATTATGAGTCTAACCCTTCTTCCAACATCGATAACATTCTCCCTCTCATCCAAACGAATCCTGAAGCATACCCACTCATCGAAATGGGTCCCAGAATTTTCAAAGGCCCATCATTGTTAGGAACTTACCATGGTGCACCACCGCTCGTTCATCCTTCCAATCGGGTATGTGTTGTATCATCCAAAGGAACTGACATGGAGGATAACATTCCTCCCAGGGAGGATTCTATCATATCTGATGTCCCACTAGTCGCGGAGCTCCCCCCTCATGAGCCTCCTACGAACTCGTCAACTCCACCAGTTCACGATTTCACCTCTCCCCAAGGCCATATCCTAGTTTGGGAGACAGTTCCCCAATCCATTACTCAAATCTCCTTCTTCTACCCTCCACCAGGCGTACAATATTTCCAATTAGCTGCAACGCTTACCCTCCCTAATATTTTGTTGGCAATTCCACTTTGGTATTTACATCCACCAAATAAGGTTCCTCAACCATCCCTTCCCCCCAAAATGGAAGGAGTCCCAATGACGATTCCCATACTCACTCCCACCATACCCTCTACACCCCCACTCACTAACCTCCGTGCCACAGTTGGGGCAGGCGAAAGAAGAAGGAGCCCACAACTCCATTCCCACCATGCATCCAACCTCCTTGCACGCTATGTGAGAAAGATGGACACCCAACCAACAAATGGTCATCTCTACTCCAGTTACGTAACCTAATTCAACTCAATCAAACACCATCACCGCTCATCACCGTAGCAAGCATTGCCACTACCTCCCCTAATGCAAGTAGAAAGGGCTACGAACCAAATTCCCTTGTGCCATATGTTCCGAATATGGCAATTATACACACCATTGCCTAGCACTACCTCAATTCCAACAGACATTAGTTGCAGTATGCCAAAGCTTCCAACACGAACCCAATCCAACTACATCATCCCTACCAAACATCACTGACATCCATTATGTCACGACTTCATTCAATGAATGTATGAGATTCCCTTTCTCTCTATGCGAATCCTTAGATCATTTTACATACCAATGTCCTATGGTCAATGAATACAGGCAACACCAATCAACCCTGATTCAAACTCTTGCGCCCCCTACATAATTGATGATTAACCATACCTCATCACTAGAGATTCTTCATATCATTTCTCCTTAACCAGAGGCACTCCCTATTCCTCTATGGTTCTTGGATGACTTATCCGAGGATTTACCCCCAAATCCCCCAAAATTTTCCCATTCATTTCCCTACAGAAATTTTACATCCAACTACCACTGGTACTCCTTAGTACCTCAATATTTGGTTTATGTCAAGCGAACCATTGCAATCTCATTGCGTCGTTCCCCCTGCTTCTTCATCCCCAAAATAAAATCACATGGCAATAATCACCGATATCACTCTTTTAGATCCCTTGTATTCCTGCCAATTCCACTGTGACGAGGACATACTCGAAGAGTTAAACACCCCCGACTACCCATGGGATTCACTACACCACAGAGCACTCTTGTTTCCACAGGAAGCCTTCACGCCTCCTAACGAACACCCCATATACACAGTCGAAACCAAGGATTTTATCCCATCAAGGCATATTGACTGGTTCAACAACCCCATCCCAACCCCTGATGCTTTTGAAGAAGGCAACATGGCCAACATTTCCCCGACCATCAAAATCGATATTTCCATAAAAAATGGAGTCATCAAGGAAATCACCATTGGCACCGCATGCACTCCCCAAGAAATCTCCGCCTATAAATCCCTCTTCCAAGAATATCAGGATATTTTTGCCTGGTCATACATAGAGATGCATGGCCTTGATCCCTCTATTTTCAAACATCACATCGACACCTGGCCTGATATTACACCGGTTCGTAAAAAACAACGACTGCTACACCCATCCAAAGCAGCGACCATTAAAGCCGAGATTGACAAATTACGCGTGGCTGGGTTCATCTACCCCATCGCCTATACCTTATGGGTTTCCAACCCTGTACCTGTTAACAAAAAATAGGGCACTATTCGTGTCTGCACGGACTTTCGCGATCTCAATCATGCATGTCCCAAAGACAACTTTCCAATGCCTTTCATCGATCGAATTATCGACTACTGCACAGGCCACAAGGCTCTGTCCTTCATGGACAATTTCTTTGGTTATAAACAAATACAAATCCATCCATCCGATTAATACAAAACCACATTCACCACCCCTTGGGGTACTTTTGCATATCGTGTCATGCCTTTTGGCTTAAAGAACGCTGGCACAACTTTCCAACGGGCTATGAAATACATTTTTCACGATCTAGCTCATATCATCCTTGCATACTTGGATGACCTCACATCTCGATCCAAAAAACGCACCCAACATCTTGATGATTTACGGATCATCTTCCAATGGTGTCATCAGTACAACATCCGCTTGAAACCCTTCAAGTACATATTCTGCGTCACTGCAGGGTGCCTCCTCGGATTGATAGTTTCACAAAGCGGTATTATCATGGACCCCCTCAAAGTCCAGGCCATCACAGAAATTCCACCCCCATGGAATTTATGCCAACTCCAGAGCCTACAAGGAAAAGATAACTTTTTACAGCGATTTGTCCCAGACTATGCTACTCGAGAACACGGTTTCCTTTGCTTACTATGCCACGCCATCCTATTTCACTGGGATGAACATGCCCAAAAAGAATTCGACGACCTTGAAATGGCACTCTCCAATGCCCCTTTAATAAGTTCACCCGACTATAATCATGACTATATCCTCTACATATCAGCATCAGTTGTCTCAGTAGCAAGAGTTCTCATTCAAATCGGCGATGACAAACATGAGCATGTCATTTACTACATTAGTAAAAACCTTTCAAGGCCACCCTTGAAATATAATCACGAAGAGAAACTAGCCCTTGCAGTCGTCCTTGCAGTCCAGAAACTATGCCATTACATTCTGCTTTGCTCAACCAAAGTCATAGCATATTCAAACCACGTGCAATACTTGCTCAGTCGTCGAAAAATTAATGGCAAATTTGTCCGATGGATTGTTATCCTCCAGGAGTACGATCTCAAATTTTTCACACCCGCGAGCAAGAAAGATGTCGTCCTCGCTGAACTTGTCACAACCTTCTCCTCTGATACTACCAGTACCCCCGTCAATACCGACTTCCCCGATGAACATCTCTTTTATATCACTTTGGATGATCCTTGGTACGACGACCTCCTCGTCTACCTCCGAACCCAAAAGTTCGGTAACCACCTCTCACAAGATGATCGTTGTCGTATTCGCCACCAGGCCCCCCGCTATCTCCTCATCGGAGATATCTTATATTGGCGAGGGGTCGACACCATACTTCATTGATTCTTGACTATTGATGAGGCCGATAGAGTCTTGAACGACTGGCATAGTGGTGCGTGCGGGGGCCATCTTTCGGGGATTTCCACTGCTCAGAAAATCATCTGAGTAGGTTATTTTTGGCCTACATTGTTTCATGATTGCATTCATGCCATGAAGCGATGTGATAAATGTCAGCTTTACACCAACAAAGCACGAGCACCACCCACTCTTCTTCACCCAGTCATTACTGTCAACCCCTTTTGTAAATGGGGCATCGACTTCATGAATTGTAATCCCCCATCAAGCAATGGACACAAATACATCGTTGTCGCAGTCAATTACTTCACAAAATGGGTTGAAGCCATGCCTACCTTCAACAACACCGCTGACACTGCAGCGTGTTTTTCCTTTAATCACGTCATACCTCGCTTTGGAGTACCACTCCAACTAGTCTCTGATCATGGGAAACATTTCGAGAATGAGATTTTCATCGAACTCTCATCCCGGTTAGGATTCTCCCACGAGTTTGCCTCACCATATTACCCTCAGTATAATGGCCAGGTTGAAGCAGTTAACAAGGTCCTCAAAACGATGTTACAGCGTATGGTTAACAGACATAAGACCAATTGGCATCATATGTTATTTTCCGCGCTATGGGCTTACTGCATGGCGGTGAAAACAACCACTGGTTTCAAACCATTTCATCTAGTCCATGGGATCCAGGCCACTCTTCCTATCGAGTGCGAAATTCCAACCTTACGCATCGCAATTGAGCTATTACCCGACATTGCTCCAATGGAGCAGCATTTGCTGAACTTAGAGTCCCTGGATGAAGATCATCGATCTTCATTACAGAACAATGAGGCAGCCAAAAAATGGTCAAAGGCCACCTTTGATCACCATGTCAACCTTTGCTCATTTCACGAAGGCGACCTCGTCCTTGCTTATGATATCTCTCACGATACCCTCAGTCATGGCAAATTTGAGTCACTATGGCATGGCCCCTACATTATCCAGCATTGCCTCACCAAAGGCGCATACATCCTGGCTTCCCCCGAAGACCTCTCTCTCAAATAACCCATCAACGGGCTATACTTAAAGAAATTTTATGCCTAAGCATAGCCATTCTACATTAGGTTATTTCTTTTTTATACTGTTTTTAATCTTTTTTCCATACCTCTCGTCTAAACTGTCATTTGTGTTATTGATAGATGCTTCCTCCATCGGCCTACCACATCGGTTATGCCAACGATGCCATCCGTTGGACACAAAATCTCGCTTCAGCAGCTTAGGCCCTCTATACCCCCTCACATGAACTGCTCCACTCTAGCGGCATATGTTTGGGTTTAGCAACCAACAACCAAGTCGAGTACAATTCCATCATTGGCCTCCTTGCCGATGCCCATCATCATTGTATTTGTCACCTTGGCGTCTTACTTAACTCACAACTAGTCGTCCTCCAGCTCAACAATGTGTACTGTGTCCGTGATCCTTGCCTCTTTTGCAAATACCTGCAAGTTAGACTTTTATCTTGACATTTTGATTTCATTACATTTACACATATTCCAAGACAATTTAATCAAATCACAGATAACCTAGCTAACATTATACTCGATTGGCATATATCACATCAAGATACCTTTACACACACATAAACCATCAAGATCCTATCACAACATATATAGATTAGACATCATAAATAACATTAAAAGACACACATGTGAACATCACAAAGACCCCAACATGTATACTCATATATATAT
>SNQJ01S0046340.1:37877-48798 GCA_010110895.2 Picea sitchensis
GACATTTGTTGAAAAGCTAATAATTATTTCCATTATCGGTATTTTTCAATAGTCAACATCCATACACACTTAATACTTACATTTAATGAACTACCTATAATGTTATGTAAAATGTTGGGTTTTAATTTTGTTTTAAAAAAAATTGTTTTTCATACAAATTCATAAAATAATGTCTCGCTAAAAAATAAATGTTATATTTATTTATTTATTATATGTGAATTGTTTTAGGTTATATAGTTTATTATAATTAAAATTATAGAAAAACAATAAAAATAGATAATTAATTAATAATTATAATTAAAAAATGTAGTATAAAGTGTTGGGCTTTTAATTTGGTCTTAATTAAAAAAATAATCACATTTTATCATAATGTTTTTATATTTACTAAAACTTATAAATTTCATAAAATTCTTATATTTACTAAAACTCATAAATTTATATTTTTAATATTGATATTTATCAATAAAACTCATAAATTTATATTTTTAATATTAATATTTTTTAATAGTCAACATCCATACACATAAGTTAATATTTATATTTAATCAATTTCTAATAAACTAAATATTAACTTTTCATTTTTTAACTAAAAATTAAATAATTTATAATTTATAATTTTAATATTGATATTTTTCAATAGTCAACATCCATACACATAAGTTAATATTTATATTTAATCAATTGCCAATAAACTAAATATTAACTTTTCATTTTTTTAACTAAAAATTAAATAATTAATATTGATAATATTGATAATTTTAAATAATCAACATCCATACACATAAGTTAATATTTAAATTTAATCAATTTTCATTTTTTCATTTTTTAACTAAAAAATTAAATAATTATTTTTTATAAAAAAAATTGAGAACATGTGTTGAATTGTTCAAAATTTATAGTTTCAATGTTAATTTTTTTAACTAGATAACATCCATAAAAATTGCTTTTATTTATTTAGTAATTAATTAAAATAAATTTGTTTAATTAATTAATTAAAATAAATTATTTTAAAATATATAAGTTATTATGAATAAAATTATTATATCTAAATAAATCAATAAAAATGAATAATTAATTAGTAATTATTAAAAAAAAAATGTAAAGTGGTGGGATTTTAATTCTCCTTTAATTAAAAAAATGTGAACAAGTTTCAAGACATTTCCTCATTTTGTATTTCCAATGTTGAGTTTCATTTTATATTTTCAATGTTGAGTTTTTTCAACTAGTGAACATCCATACACATAGGTTAATAGTGGCATTCGATCAATTGTGAATAAGGTTGTGTCATGTCTTTGGGTTAATTATCTTTTCACTTAAAAAATAAAATAATTACATTTATTAGAAAATTTTGAAAACATTTATTTAATTATTTATAATTTATATTTAGTTAATTTTAAATAATTAATATTCATAAAAATAATTGTTATATATATTTATTTATTTAACTCAAATAAAAATTTTAGATTATATAATTTATTATAATTAAAATTATAATATTTAAATAAATCATTAAAATCAAATAATTAATTAATAATTATTATAAAAAATATCTTAGAAAATGTTGAATTTTTAACTCTTTTCAATTAAAAATTTAATTACATTTTATAAAAAATTCAATAATAATTACTCAAAGCTCATAATTTTATTTTTCAATGAGTGAACATCCATATATAGAGAGATTAATACTTACATTTACTCCATTGCCAATAATATTGTGTAAAGTGTTGGGATTTTAATATTAAAGTAGATTTTCCTCGGATGAGGTGTTAGTGGGAACCACGCGTCTAGCGGAGTAGCTAGGAGAGATCCATCGTGGCGTCAACCACGTGACGGACGCACACCTGCCCCTCCCACCACCTCAATGCCTTTAAGTCGACCTTGCATGAGACAGGGCGCCTTTACTCTCAGTGTGCCCTTCTCTGCCTTGCCGTCCCTTCAATGAACCAACGCCATTGTTCTACTTTTACTCTGCACGTGTGCTGGTTTAATGAAACGCACCAGCTCCTCGAGCTTTATGAACTGCACTAGGTGTTTCAGATGTCTCATTCTCTCTTGCTTAATTTATCTAAAGCTCAGACTCCTGCCCAATAACTCTTTGGCCTATTGTCGCTCACTCCCGCTCATTTTTTCCCTCCCTTTGTTTCAGAGATGCCCAGACAAAGAAGGAATTCCAAAAGAGGTTTGACATGGCAGCCCAGTTGACCACATTTGGCCCTCTACCCCCCACTACACCCTCCCACAGTTCTTCCTCCTCGTCGCCCACCTCGTCCTCCTCCCTGACGCAGTCAACTCATACTCTAGCCAGCCTCTTGCCCCTTTCATCTTCGTTCGCCTACAGGATGGAATGGATTGATTTCTCGGGGACCTCGTTGGGATTCAACCCAGGACCCTTGGGAAACATGGCCTCTGCTTCACTCCCAGTTCCATTGGCTCCTCCAAACTCACTCGGCCTCCCAGTCGCTTCAACTCCCGCTTCTTGGTGCTTGTTCTAAGGTTAACGGCTGCCCGAAAGTAAGCCATAATTCATGTCTGCAGCCCCACTCACGAGATGACTCTAGCGTTGAACCAGAATTTGAATTGCAAACAAGCCTCACATTGTTGCAAGGCGTGGTCTTTGACTTGCGCCAAGACTTGGATAATCTTCAGTTTCTCCTGAATATTCTGGACGGTAAGACATCAAAATTATTGCATTTGCTTTCATCGTTGCAGGGTGGTCACCACCCTCCAGCAGAAGAAGCTCAAGTAGCAGGAGTTGAGACACCAGTTTTGGCACTAGCTCCCCCACTGGGGACTTCGGAGCACAACGCACCAGGCCAAGAGGAGAACGGGCCACCAACCCAGCTAGAGGATGCCATGCAGGTGGACAGGACACCATTCGTGGAGGAGACGACTCCTCTTGGGGACTTGACACTCGGAGCCTTCTTTCTGGATGCATGGTCGCAATACTGTTATAACCCTAATTTGCACCAGACATACTTACCTGACATCAGGCCATCTCATATACCTTCTTTTCCAAGCGAGTACTGAACAACTCTTCTTAAAAACACCCCTTTTAAAGGCCCACATGCCCTGCTCCACTACATCCCACGTGTACACTCTAGCTGACCCACTACAGCCCACGTGTACCTACAAAAGCACGAAAAATGGAAAGTTGTTGACAGAACACATAGTTTTGGGTAATTTAACTAAACATTTTGACCATGCATGGCCAATCATTCGACTAAATACCTAGCTCATTTTAGCCTATAAAAGAAGGAGTAGGGGTCCCATTTGAAAGGAGAGGAAAATCACATCCCATTTGAAAGGAGAGGAAAATCACAGTAAAGAAACTCTACCCGAATTTGTATTCCCCTTTGCCCAAGATTCTGCAACCATTTTGTGATTTCAATGAAGAAGAGAAGCAAGTGTTTTAGTAGTTGGTGCATAGTAAAAGAGGATCCCAGGACCAGATTCATGGAGCAGTGGCCGTCTTCATCATTGTAAGTTGCTTTAGTGAAGTTAATAATAAAGAAGTACTTTTCCCATCCCACCTTTCGGAGTCTCCTTTTACGTTTTTTCAGACTCTCTAAATATGAAAAACCACCGAGCTTACCTTCTCTAGGCTAGTTAAAAGTACATCAAAGGATGTTACCATTGTGTGTTTTGTTAACCACGTTTGCATACTTGTGTCTTTGGCCTAATGCCGGCTCCATGTTGCTCTCAACTGAAACATCGGAAGCATGCCTTATACGCAAGCCATGTAGCACTTTGCCTTTGCGTCTTGACAGCTTTGACCCCGGGAGGGATTTTTTCAAGTGTCCTTGCTCTGAACATTAGTCTTGTCCTTGCTCCTAGAACTAGTATGTTTGTGACACTCGTTCCTCCTTTGTAACGTAGCATTCTTTTATTCTTTTTCCAAAATTATTGAAAAAGACAAAAAAAATCAAATATACCCCAAAAAGAGGAAGGGAAAAGTATTTTCTTTTTATTGGCAGCACAATGAGTGGCCCTAGGACAAAGCACATCCTTTCGTTTGTTCGTCAAGATCTGGGATTTAATATGAACTTAGGAAGTTGTTCTCGCTACATAGAGTTGTGTCCTCCTTTGTTTGGTTATTCTTCCAAACATATGGAGAGTTTGTGTTGCCTCCTGCATCATGAACTTATGTCAATGCCATGTTGCCTGAGTCTCATCTTTTGTTGTGCTATTGTCCAAGGGAAGCTTTTACCAATCTTGAGTCGGCCCATCTGCAATTTGTCTCTTACCCTCATGCCTGGCCATCCCAAAAGTCCAATCAAGTCTTTGTTCGAAGTCAATGAAGCCTCTAGTATGATCATCAAGATCCTCTAGTCCATGACCAATGAGTCATCAAAGACCTTTGGGTAGTGAAGTCGTACACTCATATTACACTCCTACCCAAGTTTTGAAGATTTTGAAGTTGTTGCTCGAGCTCTGAAGACATCATCTCCAGCCATCAGGCCTTATCAGCTTCTAGAAGATGGATACTATACATATATATCTTTTTTATTTTGAGATGTAGATCCGTTGTGTATTGCTCGTGGCTACACTTTATATAGCTATATGACATGGATCTGCAGTGTATTTTATTGGTAGCCATGATTTTATTTCATCCCGAGCATGGGTATGCCTGCCTCGGTGAGACAATTTTTATTTTGCAGATGACACCTCCCGAATTCTGGTCCCTGGGCTCACTGGTTTGGTACGTTGATAAAGATTGATAATGTATTTCAGCCATCAGATTCTCTTTTGACCTCACACATTAGGGGGCATCTATTATAACCCTAATTTGTACTAGACATACTTACCTGACATCATGCCATCTCATATACCTTCTTTTCCAAGCCAGTACTAAGCAACTATTCTTAAAAACACCCTTTTTAAAGGCCCACGCACCCTGCTCCACTACAACCCGCGTGTACACTCTAGCTGACCCACGTGTACCTACAAAAGCACGAAAAATGGAAAGTTGTTGACGGAACACATAGTTTTGGGTAAGTTAACTAAACCTTTCGACCATGCATGGCCAGTCATTCGACTAAATACCTAGCTCCTTTTAGCCTATAAAAGAAGGAGTAGGGGTCCCATTTGAAATGAGAGGAAAATCATAGTAAAGAAACTCTACCCGAATTTGTATTCCCCTTTGCCCAAGATTCTACAAGTATTTTGTGATTTCAACGAAGAAGAGAAGCAAGTGTGTTAGCAGTTGGTGCATAGTAAAAGAGGAGCCCTGAACCAGATTCGTGGAGCAGTGGTCGTCTTCATCATTGTAAGTTGCTTTAGTGAAGTTAATAATAAAGAAGTACTTTTCTCATCCCACCATATGAGGTTTTCATTGTTTATTGTGTACATGTTGATTAAATCTCTAACCCATTAATCCGTAAATCAAATGCACGTGGAGTTCCTTGTTTGTCTTTTGTGAATGCAGGTCATCCTTGGAAGGAGAGTTGCAGTCAAAGAGCGACCAAGCGTGAAGAGGGATCGATATCAAATGCCAGAAATAAGGTATGTTCACTTGATCTTCTTAACTGTGTATTTTCTTAAGAATAATGGGGATTAGGTCTGGGATGATGGTAAAAAGTAGGAATCTTTAGGTCTTTTCTGCATGCATGATAAAACCCTAAGTGTTAGTCCGTAGGGGGATTTCCCACTCACAACAAATACAACCCCACTACGTGATATGCACATGTGTCTTAGTTATTTTGCTATGTGTGTTAATGTGGTTTTGCCTCGTGGATGCCAACTATATCAGCTATTGTCTATGGCTATTACTGTTAAGCTGGTCACCTCTAGGGACCTGAATTTTGGGTTTTCTTAATGTAAGCAGAAACCTAGTTACGTTTGGCAGTTTAAGACGTAACCTCTAGAATTGTTCGGCTGGTTGCATTGGTTTTCCCTTGGGATAGCTGAGTGTTTATAACCCGGAACAATGAAATTATATTGTAATCTTTGATTTTGACAGATTATTATACAATCTTACTTACAATATATCAATAAATATAAATATATATATATAAAAGTAGATTTATCTTAGTTCCATATTTATTATGGAATGAGAGGAATCAAATGACATAGTCTAAATGTTCTATATTTTTACTTTTTTTTACTTATTTTTTCTAACGATTTTTTACCAAACAATATATAATCATAAAAATTTAAATTATTTGAAGTACATGTTTTTACTTAATTTTTTTTTGTCTAAAACTAATTTCCACTTAAAAAAATATCAATTTCTTTGTACCCACAATAAATAAATAATTAGTAATTATCACTAGAAAAATGTTAAACTTTTAATCTTCTTTTAATTCAAAAAATAATTAATTGTATGAAAAAGTTATAGAACATTTACTAAATAACTCATAATTCGATAGTTACAATGCTGTTATTTTTCAATAGTCAACATCCATACACATAGGTTAATACTTACATTCAATCAATTATAACATTTGCTAAATAACTTATAATTCGATAGTTCCAATGTTGTTATTTTTCAATAGTCAACATCCATAAACATAGGTTAATACTTACATTCAATCAATTACCAATAATGTGCTATAAAGTAAGTGTTTAGCTTTTAATTGTACTATAAAGTAAGTGTTTAGCTTTTAATTCTTCTTTTTAACGTGAAAAAATATATATTTCTTAAAAAAAATTGAGATATCGTGTAAAGTGTTAGGCTTTTAATTTTTTTTTAATTAAAAAATAATTACATTCTGAAAAAAGGTTGTACAACAATTGCCCAATTAAAAAAATAATTACATTTTATGAAAAAGTTCCATCACAATTGTTCAATAACTCACAATTTTATTTTTTTAACTCACAATTTTATTTTTTTAACTAATCAATATCCATAGCTTAATACTTACATTTACTTAATTGCTAATAACTCACTATTTTAATTTTTTAACTAATCAATATTCATAACTTAATACTTACATTTAGTTAATTGCTAATAATATTATGTAAAGTGTTTCCTTTTAAAACTCCTTTTAACTAAAAATAATAATTTTCCACTACATTTACTCCATCGAGTCTTTTTCAATTAACAAATATCCACGTACATAGGTTAATACATACAATTATCATTTCCCAATAATTTTATATTTACCATGTTTATCTTTTTAAAAGTAGTTTAATATATTTTTTAAACACTTATAAATTTTATGGGCAATTTTTTTAATTATTTTTTTCTTAATTTTTAAGAGAGGCTTCTGATATTATTTTTAACATTTAAAGGTAAATTGTAGTTTAAACATTTTGAGTTTTGGTCATTTTCAAGAGATATTTGTTGTTTTCTTTTGTTTTTAATTTGGGGAGAACTAAATGCAATTTAAATAACAAAAAATTATGATTTCCTCAAAATTTATATGGTCGAATTTTGATAAAAAAAAAATCAAAACATAAAACAATTAAACAATGTCATCAAGTTTATGATTATTTCAAAAAAATAATATGGAATTTTATGTTTTAAGTGATTGTGAAATATGAATTATTTTAAATCAAAATCAAAGTATATTCATCTTAACTCTAGATTTATTATGGGATGGGAAGGATAAAATCCCTAGAGGTTTTACTCAAGTTTTTTTAATCCAAAAATAGTTTTCACTTAGAACAACTTGATTCCTCTCTACCCACAATAAATAAATTGAGATTTAATATGGATTTACAATAAATATATATGTCATGTGTCAACTTCATGTTTAGCTCATAAAAAATGGCTCCCTCATACTCACTAACACACAATTGAAACGTTTTAACCTTCGAATTTTTTTATTTTCAATTGCTTTATATATATGTGTGTGTGTGTGTGTGTGTGTGAGAGAGAGAGAGAGAGAGAGAGAGAGAGAGAGAGAGATAGTGAAATATTTTACTACAAGTGGATATTGAAACATGTTTTTATCATTAACTTTTTTCAAATATTATGTGTCAACTCCATGTTAAACATAGAAGGAATTATATATCTTTCACATATTGAAATACAAAGATAACCTCTCAACATAATCAAATTTATTGTGAGTAAAATTATAAAGATATAAATATGTACAATAAAAAACAATGATACAATATTCTTAGCCATGAAAAAAATAAAAATACACAATACATATACACAATGATACAATACACAATACGATTTTTTTCGGAGACTTTTTTTTTCGGGGAGAAAAAGTTTAGATCCAAATATTTGAGTGATTATTTATGTATAAAGAGTATCTCAAAAATTTATGTTGAATCCATTTATATACTAGTATTAAGTTTCATAAATCTTTTTTAAAAATGAACTGGAAGAACCGGTCCATGGCTTAACATTGGTGGAATGCTACCTCCAATTCCCTCTATGTTCGATGGAGTGAGATATTCCCCATTGATCAGAGTGCACGATTACCCCCGAAGTGTACGAGATAGTTACCACCTATCATACGGCTTTCTAGCTCCATTTTTTCCTCTGGTTGTTCTGCTTTGATTGATGGTAGTATCTGCGGTGGGTTGGGTAACGAATCTGGCTTTCAAGACGTTACGCCTTATAAATAGGTAGTTTTGAAAATGTAAAATGATATTATTAGACAAATTAAAAATATTATGAGAAAAATTATGATGATATGAATCATTATAATTAAATATTTATATACAATTAATGTAAATTTTTAAAATTATGATAAGAATATAAGTACCTAATAAATACAAAATTATAATTAGATATTAATTAATATTAAATAATTTTATTTTTTTTTAATTTAACATAAAAAATAATTGAAGAAAATAAAGTAATTATAATAATTGTATATAATAGTGGGATACTTTGAGTGGTTAATTGTTTTGAACCCCATGCATGAGGTCTAACATTCTTAGTGTTGGTTATCTCTATTGTGTGCATAATCCTTCGCGAATTAAGCAACTTAATCAACACCTATTGATTTCTAGTTTATATTAGGTATCATTTACAAAATGTAGGGATGTACGTGGGGTTTCCTCATGAAGTTTTTCTTGGAATATATTTTCCTTCTCAAAATTTTGATCATTGCTTTTGTCTTTCCTAGGGTTATCCTTTTCTATATTTCTTCGGTGATTTTTTCTACCTATTTATCATTGTCTATTGTTGTTTTCCTCTAATTAGGTACAATCATTAGATTATACTTCACTAGGGTTTGTCAAGCTCTTTTCGATCCATTTTCCTTTGATGTCTCTTTTAGTCATGTTTCCAATATACTATCCAATATTTTTTAAATGGGCTCTAGCCATTGAATTACCTCAATTAGAGTTTCATGGACCTTTCTTTGTCTCATTTTCTCTAATATATTTCCCACCCTTATTTTCAATGTCCTTTCTAGGCTTCTATAATTCATGGTCGTCCCAGAATCAAGGGGTGGCCACCCAAAGAATTCTTGAGTTGTAGGACCATAAAATCAGTGGGGTACTCCCATGATTCCACCAAGATTACTACATATTCTAGGATCGAACTGCCAAGTGTAACATCTTTGGGACTTGTTTAATTCCTTTCAACCCTAAGGTTCTCATGGTTTATCGATTCATGACGTTTATGGCAGCCCCTAGGTCAATTAAGGCATTAGGTATGGTGGTCCCATTGATCTAAACATTGACTATGGGACTGCCAAGGTTTGAATATTTGTGTTTGGAGACTCCGTCGAGCATTAATTCTTCCAATTGTCCTATCACATGCACCATCTAGGGTTATTTCCTTTTTCTTCCCGATATTCATAGGAATAATTCCATAAATTATTTTGAGTATATTGCGACATATTTGATATCTTGGAAGAGAGGTATTCAAACACACGCATTCTTGATTTCCCTTCAGGAAATCGAATTCTGGTTGAGAAGGAGGGTTATTGATATTTAGTCTTTAGGGAAAATTTGGGTTTTGTAGTTTCCAACCATGGTCATCCAAGAATCAGGGGGTGTCCACCCAAATAAGTCTTGGGTTGTAGGACCATAAAATTAGTGGGGTACTCCCATGAGCCCACCAAGATTACTACATCTTATAGGATGCCCTATGGTTTTATAGTGGATCATCCTACCAAGTTTAACATCATTGGGATTTGTTTAAGGTCTTTCAACCCTAAGGTTATCATGGTTTCTCGATTCATGACGTTTATAGCACCCCCTAGGTCAATTAAAGCATTAGGGATGGTGGTCCCATTGGTATGAACAACGACTATGGTACTTCCAAGGTCTAAATATTTAGATGTGAAGACTTCGTCGAGCATTAAGTTTGCTAATTGTCCTATCACATGCACCGTCTAGGGATCTTTCCTTTTCTTCCTGATCTTCGTAGGAATAATTCCATAACTTCTTTTGAGTATATTTCAAAATATTTGATAGCTTGGAAGAGAGGTATTCAAACAAACGCATTCTTGATTTCCCCCAGGAAATCGAATTTCTTTTGAGTAGGAGGGTTGTTGATATTTAGTCTTTCTGGAAAAGGTGGGTTTTGCAGTTTCCAGCCATGGTCATCCCAGAATCAGAGGGTGGCCAACCAAAGAAGTCTTGGGTTGTAGGACCATAAATAAACGGGCTAATCCAATGAGTCCACCAACATTACTACATATTCTAAGATGCCCTCTGGTTTTATAGTGGATCGTCCTACCAAGTGTAACAACGTTGGGATTTGTTTATGGATTTTCAACCCTAAGGTTCTCATTGTTTATTGATTCATGGAGTTTATGGTGGACCCTAGGTCAATTAATGCATTAGGGATGGTGGTCCCATTGATCTGAACATTGACTATGGGACTTCCAAGGTCTAAATATTTGGCTATGGATACTCTGTCGAGCATTAATTCTACCAATTTCCCTATCACATGCACCCTCTAAGGATATTTCTTTTTTCTTCTTGATCTTTGTAGGCATAATTCCCTAACTTTTTTTAAGTATATTGTGACATATTTGATAGCTTGAAAGAGAGGTATTCA
>SNQJ01S0046341.1:23493-38990 GCA_010110895.2 Picea sitchensis
AAGTGCCAACACATATGAATCCTCACAAATGTCACCACTATGTTGAAGTGTTGAATTCTCAACATTGCCTGACGGAGAAGATGAAGGACGTGCGCTATCATCCTGTGCATCCAACTGTCCCTCAAATGGGCAAGAGTCACTAGCCTCCGTCTCGATCATCTGGTTGAGCTTTTAGTACATGTCTAGCTTTTGTACCCCAGCTCTGGCAGTGCATTTGGACGATCCGTCAAAAGACGGTATGGTGAGTTTACCAACTTTCTGGATGAAATTTATGTTATGCCCTTGTTGCTGCTGCTGTCCTCCTCTCTGAGGTTCTCTGGGATGGTTCATGCCCCTAAGTCCATAGTACTCGACCAATGTCATGTCATGATGGAAGTCACGACCCAACGCTGCATACTCCCTCCTGTACTCTTCAATGTCTTCCGCCTGACTAGGCAGCCTCTGTGCTAACGACTGCTATGCTGGTGGTGGTGGTGCCCTCTGAAAACTAGGGAACCATGGTCTGGGAATCCTACTCGAAGATGTGTATATGCGAGTAGGTGTCTGGGGTCTACTGCCTGCCCTCGAGTTCCCCTGTGCTGTATGTGGGGTTTGTGTGCCCGAGGTGCCCACTATAGCCAATCTATTAGCCACCTGTGCCAAGGACTGTGTCATGGCCCGCTGTCTGGCTAACATATCGCTGATAACCTGCATGAAGGCTACCTCTGGATCCATGGGGGCCTTACCACTGCCCTCTGGTCGCTCATATCTGTCTCCCCACATCCTCTCTGCCTCACGCTTTGCCATTCTTTCGGCTTCTCTATGTGCCTCTTCCTCTTCCTCAGAACCTGGAGGGAGAGGAGAAAAATCCGTATTCTTCACCCACATGCTCACGACCCTCTGGGTCACCCGTTGAACTCATCGACTTTAGTCACAGGATGGTAGGACTAAAGCTTTGATACCACTGAAATATCCCTGATCCCACTGATCAAGATATTTGCTACTGATCCAATATTCTGTCTTGCAGATCTGATACACTGGGGGTTTCTGGATGCGTTTCAGTTGTGTGAGATCTTTATGGTTATTGCATGTGCATGTTGGTCATTTCAGGTGCATGTTGGTTATTGCATGTGCATGTTGCGTATTTATGGTTTAAACAGTATATAAAGGATGCATGCGGAAGTAAAGAACAACAACTACCCAATAACATATATTATGCGACTCAAGCATGGAAATACAATAACACACTGGAAATATAGAGTATAATCGTCAGCTAGATCTCATGGATCACCACTGGAATACAATCAAATAGCATAAAAATACCCGTGATCAGAAGATGAATGCAGATCTGATGCATGCACGGATAGATCGACAGAAATATGCGATTCTGGAGAAATACGGTAACCGCTACCAACTGGAAAACTCATCCAGAAGGGTAGACCGTCGGAATACGTCGGAAACTGCTCCAATAGAAGCGCCCTGGCCTCTAGACTTGAATGGATGAGTGCCGGATATTGGATCTGGCCTCTGAGGTACTGGATCTGGACCCCTGGGGGGTTTGCGCACCTCCTGGGATACTGGATGCGCCCCAAATGATTCCACCGACGGAATCAACTGCTATAGGGCTCAAAACGATAGTCTCGCCAAATGCAGAATTGGTTCGAAAGGGTTTCCCCGAATCTGTCCTGATACTCCGTCTGCAACCCCAAATGTACTGCCGGAAGAGCTACGCCCTAAATGGCTGGATGATGCCCTTTGCAAGATTCCACTGTTAGAATCTGATGATAAATGGCTCAATAGAAGCGCCCTGGCTGGATCTCCACTAGGTCAGAAGGAAACTGCAATCTGAGCTCAGACCTCGTGCAACTCCACAAACCCTCATTCTGACTTGCGCCCTCACTGGCTGAGCTGCGCACAATGTACTGTATACTCCTGAATAGCTCTGTGAAATACCTGGATGGTATCTCCAATGGCTAGGGTGTGTCTCTCAACACCGAAACCGATCAATGGTGGTGGTTTCCTCCAAAAATCCACAAAACAACAAGGTTGACTCTCTTCCTCCTCTAGGAACTCTCAACATCAAATCATAACAATGCATAATGAATTAGGTTGCTTTACTCTTCCTTTATAGCTTCCCGAAACCCTAATTCATTGTTGACCTTTTTCCTCCAAGTGACTTTTACTTTATTTTATTATTCCTTGATTAAATCACTTAATTAATTAATTAATTAACCATTTTACCTCTAAAAAGTGATTTATTCATCCTGATGGCTTCTCCGGCCACTGAAAGTCACTTCTCGTCATCTTATCCTGTAATGCTCTTCCTCCAGATTCCGATGAGCTATTACACTAAGAGGTTTCTCCAAGTAATATGCCCATTATGACCTTTTTAGTGAATTTAATTAAGATATGACTCATAATAACTCAAAATTACGGAAATCGTCGGAATGCAATGGAACCAAAGCCTAGCTGTGCAGAATGGATCCTGATGATGAATGATGCAAGTCGGGCCCAAATAAACCCCTCAATATCTCTCGAACTCTCTGTCACCCCTATCTGGCTATTCGGGTAGGCATAACACTCTTCAATATTGTAATGTTATAATGTCCCAAAAGGGGGACATTACACACCCCACTTTGATAGGTGGCTGCCATACATCCAAGTAATCATCCAAGTAATGTGTCAAATAATCATCCATGTGTGAAGTGGGCCCATGAGGGGCGCCCCCTTCACCAAGAGTGCCCAAAAATGCCAAGTAAGCATGCTCCACGTGCTGAAAAAGTGTGTTGATGATGTGGACAACTCTGTCATGGTTCCCCAATGCAAGGTTCCAACTCATAGTGATGAATCAAGCTTATCCATAAGTCAATTAGTGGTTAGCATAAGTGATATCTTCTAGCAACCAAGTAACATTGGGTTAATTTTACAACTTGCCTAAGCTTAACCATGGTGGGGCAACCTTTAGGCCCTATCAGAAGTGTGAACCCCTAAGATACCAATATCTAACTATATGGTCAATACATGAAGTCCCATTTTCCTCTTTGCCCCACACTTGTGATTCTTTCTATTTGCTGAGATGCTTGGCGTGGGGCATCTATTTGCTGAGATGCTTGAGTATTGTATTGATACAAGGTTTGGGGAAATACTTTGCTTTAACCTGACTAGGCCAACGTTGAGAGACTCCAATTGTTTATGTTGTAGTACACTATTCCTTGTAATATGGCTCCACACTTCATTCAGGTGGCGTTTGGTGCTTGTACTATATGTCTTGAGCCTATTTTGAGATTGGTCCTCTCGTACAAGGGATTTGATCTCTAGTTCACTCCCCTTCAGGTAGAGATAGGTGCTTGTTCTCGAAACTTTGCTTTTCAGAGGAGATTGCTTCTATGAGCCTCCCCCTTATACAATGACGATGTTGGTTCTTTGATAATTATTTGTTCCTCCAATCAGTTGGAATTTCTATTGATCACCTCCTCCCAATTAGGTGTTCTCATGATGCTCCAAGTCACCTCTTGCCCTCCAAACTATAGAAACTTTCTGGAGAAAGGCAATCAATGCAACTCAGAAAATTTCACCTGTTAACTAGAGGTTTCTCAGAGCTTAACCTTGTGAATTTTCAGACTTAGGGCTGTTATGAAATAGAAATAAAATAGCAAAAACAACAGATTATATTTCACCTCTCCTATCCGCTTGGCAATTCAAGAGAAAAGATACCAAAGTGTTTCAATAAGTTTCAGCCCTCTAGGGCAATCTTATCTTGCATATAAGAGATCTGAAAATCACTTATGACAGTTGTAAATACAGCAGAAAATTTCTCCTTATATTCTTCAATTATGATGTTAAATCACTTAACATATTCACCCTCGACTTATGCCAAATCAGCAAGACATATAGTGCTGAAAATTACAAACCATGAAGAATATAGATGGTTGAAAATCAAATCTGCAATTTACACAAGTAATGCACAGCTGGTAACTTTATTAATATGCATAAAGATGAAGTTCATGTACATAATGTAGCCTTACCACAAGACTAGTACAATCCTCTAGCTCTTCAAAACCCTAGCTAGAGAAAAGAATGAAAACCCTAGCCTAACCAAGGAGATCCAACAAGCATGCATCACACATGCATGTCCTCCAAGGCAAGATGTCTCTGCTTCTTCCTCACTTCAACAAGTAAAACCTAGTGTTTTATCTATAAAACACTAATCTCCAAGTCTCCAAGGGAAGAAACCCTAACCCTAGTCTTCAAGATGCTCCAAGAAGCTCAAGAAATTCTAGTGACTCCAAGAGAGAGAGAGATCAAGTACAAAAGAAGATCCATGAGAGAGAGAGGGGAAGTGGTGCACTCCTCTTGATCACATCTGTAACACAAGAATGGAAACGAATTAATGAGTGAATAAAGGACTCTCTCCTTCCTCTATATATATGAGAGGTAACAGAGGCCAACTACATATGTGGGCCTATGCCCATACACGCAATCTATAATAACCAATGTTGATAACATTACCAAAAAATCAGCGATGTTCCGAAAAATTGCGATTTTTTTTTCGGGTTGGTGAAATCATGGGGATGAATTCGATTTTATAAGTTTTCTTTTGTCATTTGTGTCTTTTGCTGTTGGAGAAGGAAGGAGAAGGGCTTGTGGTCATCATCAATCGAGATAGCTAAACAACCATCATCACACCATCAAGGATTTTTTAGTGAAGCAAGGGTTCAATTTCATTTGTCAACTAGTGTTGAATCTTCCATTCATAGGTATGTATTTAAATCCCACCATGTTAATGCTATTTTTTTCATAGATTTATGCATGTTTTCTTGCCTCTTTGCTTGTCCACATTTTGCTTATTTTTTTTGTCATTATGCCATGATTTTCATGCCCATAAAACAACGTAATTTTTTTAATGGAACAACAAGCTTGAGCCTTGATATTATTTTTTTATCCACCTTCTTATTGTCATTTTTCATTGCTAATAATCTAATCTAGAGGTCTGATTTTTGTTTAACCAATGGGCTGTTATTTTTTTTCTAGTGGGGTTTAATGTCATTTTCTTGTGTTCTTGGTGCATTAGGGTTGAATTTTGAAGCCGTTCATTTCCATAGAAAATATGCTGAAGGCTTTGGACCCATTTTGTTAGTATGGGGACCCTGAAGATGGGACAAATCGACAATGATTGAATTGCAAATTGTGTGGGCAACATATGACAGGAGGGATCAGCATGTTGAAATACCATTTAGCTAAAATCCCTGAGGGTTGAATTTTGAAGCCATTCATTTTCATAGAAAATATGCTGAAGGCTTTGGACCCATTTTGTTAGTATGGGGACCCTAAAGATGGGACAAATCGACAATGTTTGAATTGCAAATTGTGTGGGCAACATATGACGGGAGGGATCAACATGTTGAAATACCATTTAGCTAAAATCCCTGGGCATGATGTTGGGATTTGTCTTAAATCTACCCTGAAGATTATGAGAGATGCATATGATTCGATTCATGCAGAGGATAAAAAGAAAGAAAACACAGTTGCAAACAGGGCTGAACTTACAGTTAGAAGTTCAGGGATATCTACCACTGAGGGTAGTGGCAGGGGCTCCATGGATTCATCTACCAGGAGGTTTGCATATTTTTTGTTCCACGAATTGGCTTTGGAGCACAACCTTCCATCATGTCAGTGTTAAAAAAAGGGAGAAGGCAGAAGCAGACATGGTTATGGGGAGGTGTCTTTTTTGGAGTGACTTACCTCTCAACATCACCAAAAGCAATCCATTTTGGCGGCCGATGTGTGATGCCATTGCTGTTGTTGGCCCAGGGTGATAGTGTTTCTATATATCTTCTATTTAACTAGGAACACTTGTGCATTTTATCTTATCAACTAGGGTTTCTAATGACTTGTGAGATGCCGTGCACTGTATGTGTGGGCTACAAATTCTTAACTTGCATTAATTTGTCTAACATGCTTCTACATAGAAAGGAAATTGCATCACTACAAAAGTCCAAAGTTAGCTCAATCACTCTTGGCAGTGATGATGTACTTGAACACTGATCATGCTAGCTCTGCTGGCACCAAGAAATCACCAGGAATGAGAACTTTACTGCCATCAGGGAATCACCAAGCATGATTTGGACACTTCCTATTTCCGTAGATCATAGCGCTTGTTGTTGGCAAACTTTGATAGAAACTAATCTAGGAATTTAAATGATATTGTAGAAAAGAAAACACACCATGCCTTGCAAAGAAGTAAATCACACTGTAAATTATAAATACTTGAATTGAAACTTCATAAATAAATAAACACAAAAAACAAGAAATGAAAGATTACCAACTGTACAACAGTCTGCTCTCATGGAGTGAGCTCCCTCCCAAGAACAAGGCAACAAATTAAAAGACTACAACAACATCCATTTATATACACTACAGAAAACAAAACTGCAATCTATATTAACCAGTGATCTCAAGAGAAGCTTGTTCTACACCATCATAATTCAGACTGTGCTCTAAGAGTCCTCCCTCCTTTGCAAAGGCGAATGGATTTTTTTATACATGAAATGCTTGAAACAGAAACAACAAAATATTGATGGGGAATTACTAAAAATGTATTGGAGCCCAAGCTATTGGAATCGTTTTCTAAAATGAGTAGGGAAGACAAGTGGAACTGTTCTGAGTGTTCCTCCTTTAGAAACTGTTGTAACTCTCTTCCAAGTATCAAAGGCGAATTTAGTTGTGCTTCAGCTGTAGCAATCAACTATGGACCAATCCATGTGAGTTGTGGATTCCCAAACGAATTTGGAACTCCTAAATATATGGAAAGACACGTATGTAGATATGGGTATCTAGAAATCCACCCTCCAACGTTTAAAACAATATATCTCATTGTTTATGAACCTCCCCAAATAGCCATAACACTAAATTCGCAACACCTTCCATTAATTCTTTGAGTGGATGCTTGGATACCTTCTAATTGTTCACTTGATTATTGGGTCTTTGAATTCGTGGCATCTTTTATTAATAAATTTCCAAGTGGAATTATCTCCTACAAACTCTTCTAATGTGGATATTTTGGTGTTGGTTTCGTGAACCCCCTTTGCAATGATGAGTTGAAGTCCCTGTTACCCCCCCAGCCTAGGGGTAACTAAGGAGATGATGTCTCAAGGCCCACAGGTAGCAGACATTGAGTGACGAGAGCCAGATTGACCAACAGAGCCCACATTGAGTAGATAGAGCCCCTCCTCTCCACCATGCATCAACCATGCCAGCTTGGTCCACATAAGACAACAGGTCTTTCTTCATGAGGTAACAAGTCTAGTCTCATGGTAAGTGTCATTTTCATATTTGAAACATTTGAGCATGTTGCAAAGAGTCCTGTCTTGATTTTTTTTTTCTTTTACATGTGGTTCATGACACCGAAGACCGATACTTGCTACGTCCACGAAAAATGCCCCGAAATCCACAAGAGAACATGGGGAGGCCGAGCATTTTCGGAATATTGGGGGCTCAACAACAAGAGCATCATATAGACCCATTTAAGGGCATCACATGTCACTTACAAGAATTGAACCTGGGTGGGGAGGGTAACAACATTCCTCCCAACCACCCAAGTTACATCTAATGGATATAGAGTTTTGTCTTGATTATGGAACATTACTTGGAAATTATATCTTTTGCCTTATTTCACCTTGGCGGTTGACATGGTATCCTAGTAAGTTGGTCACCCTCGAGAAAGGGGTTGCTACTGGGGGGTTTTCCTTGAAGGGTCATCGTACCATTCCCACTCATACTTACCACTTTCCACACTTCTTCCCCTCTATTTCCTCATCTTTTGTTTTTTGGCTTCATTGACCCCAATAAGGGCTTGTACCTCATTTCATGGGAAGAAGGAGCTAAAGGCCTAAAGATGTTGCAACTAGCACTGTAAAAATCAAAAGCCATAATTCATCCTTCTAGATGCTCGCCCTAAAAGTCCTAAGAGCAATGAAACACTTCTCTTTGAAAAAATTAAAGACCTTTTAAAAGAAAATAAACAAAAGGTGTCCCGCTTGATGGGGGAATGCATTGCGATGTTCTTTAATTTCCAGTGCACATAGCATTCAATGTGTTCTAACTTCAAGTGGCATTGCAGTGCTCCTTTTCTTTCCATTGCACATAGCACTCAATGTTCAGACCGTAAAATGAAAGGAAAATAAAGGGCTTGGAAAAATGTTGCATTGCAAACGAAGGGATGTAGCAGACCGTCCACAAAGGTACCCATAGCTGAGACAATATGAGCCCTTGATATGTCAAGAACCCCATGCCCATGAGTTTTTTGTCTCATCCACCTCATACTCATTACATGATCTAGAGAGGGTCTTCTTGGGAAACATTCATTGACTTGGGGATTGGCCTACCCAATAGGGCACCATGACACCCCTCCCATACCTAAATTTGGCAAAGTTTATAAGGTCTTTGAACATTTGTTTAATTTGAAAAGGGGGGACTTAATGTACTTGTTTGGGTGGTTCTTTTATTAAATGTGGCTTACTTGGCATGATTCATATGACTTCTGGGCCCTTGGAGGGCGTATTTGCTTGTCTTTGTAGGACCTTGCCTGGTAAAGTCATTCATGAAGGGACTAAGCCACTTGGTCCTTCATAAGGGCATGGAAGCCCATTGGATGAATTTTGTGCCCCACATTGGAGGCTTAGGATGATGAGCGCCACACCTTGGATGACGTCCCTAGCACATGAGCAAAGCCCAAAACCATGAAGAGGAGATAACGTCGCCCTCCTATGCCCAAACGTCCCTCTTTTGCAGCATGATGTCACACATTTAGGTGGATGTTTGGCATGTTTAGTGCATTGGTGGTGTTGTGGGCTTGTACCCCACTCTTTTGCTTGATTTGGGGATGATGTGGCACCTTAGGAGCAAGACGTCCTAGCCTTTGGAGGCTTACATTCACACGTGCCACCTTGGAGAAGAGTCTTATGGGCTTGCATGTCATTATTTTGTCATTTTTCATCATATTGTAGCCTATGTGGGAAAAAATAGCAAAACAATTTGCTAATTAAGCATGGTAACTTTGGTTTTGACCTAAAATTAAGGATTTGATTGTAAATGTGGACAAACATGACTTGGGTTTTCCTCTATAAATAGAGGCAAGTCATTTCCATTTAAAACATAACTCACTTGTGAGGGTTCTCCCTCTCTAAGGAAAATTTCGGCATCTTTATTTTCTCTTGTGCATTGTGGAAAAAGGCTTGTCTTTGGCATTTTGGAGCAAATCGATTTCTTTTGAGGCTTTATCTTGGATGAATGTGGATGATATTTGGTGGATGATATTTGGTAAAGAATAGAGTTTGGCAACTATCTTCTTGGAGTTTGTGAGTATTTCTGCAATTGCTTATCTTTGTTCAAGGATTTTAAATTTTAAACTCTAGGAGAAGTACAAGGGTGTACATCCTCCACTAGAGATCTTTCATTGTTTGCCTTGGAATTGTTCAGGTTTTTCTATAGGAAGTGTTGCCATCCTTATACACACTTGCAAACGTGAGCTAAGTTCTGCTCACTTAGTGTGTCCTTGGAGGCACAATGCCTAGGTTCAAAGCCCACACTGTCACTTTGACTTGAACCTCTTCTGTCTAGGCTTACTCCTAGGGAAGCCAAGGGGGTAAGACCCTAGTTACTATGTGATTTAGAGATTAATTCTAGGAGTTAGTTTTAATTTAGTTAAAAGGTTAGGGGGAAAGATCTAGCCTATATGCAAAGGCAACAATGCAATGTGCAACAATTCAAGATGAAAAACAAGCCTTTTCCTAGGACAACTAAGATTAGTGCCTAAGGTTGGGCAAGGGGTCAACTAGAGTGTAAGGGAGATAGATTTTACAAAGATTACAAAGATTACAAAGACTACAAAAGAATAAGACTGGAAACAGTACTACAAGATTAGATACAGATAGATAACAACTAGATACAAAGTTACAAAATGAGATCTAATAGCCACAACTGAACATAAGATATATGAAAGATACAATTATAAACAAAGATACAAATACTAACCCAACTACTTGATTGTGCAGGAAATGAAGATGCTCACATTGAAGAAACCACCAACACATCAAGCCAACATGCTCAACAATAGAGTGTCTCCAAAGGATGCACACTCTATGTGACTGCTTTCAATGGAAAACACACAATACACCAAACCCAACAATGGAGTGCCTCCAAGGGATGCGCAACTTCAAGGAGGGTTGATCCAATAATATTAACACACAACTTAAAATGAGAATGAAATGCTTTAAACAAGGTCTCCAAGGGCAAGGGCAAGGGTGCAACTAAAACCACTTAGTAATTATCCACCACATCTAAATAAACTTGCAAGGAAAAGTAAATGGAAAGTGAAAAGCTTTGCAAGATTTAAATGTAAACCATAAGATGATGTAAGTGCCAAAGTGAAAAAGCCCCAATGGTTAAAGTGGATTAAGGATTGTTAAAATTATTAAGTGAAGGTTGAATTCTAACTAAGTGTCAACCCCAATACTCCCCCTGCTTGTACCAAGTAGTTGTTGGGTGCTCAAGAAGTGAGGCAAACAAGGCCTCACCCTAGCTCAAGAGGTCAACCCAAGGAAATAAGTACTCCCGGAAAGGACGCTGAGCGCCACGAGATCGTCCTCGACCTATCACCTTCCGTTGCTTCCTTTCAATCCTCGTTTAAGTGGCAAAGTTGGGACAGTAATGAGTGCCCTATTAAGTCTAGTAAATTTTAGGCCTATGAAACTAAGGTTGATTAGTTAGTGTGGTGTTGGGCAAGATGTTGCTTGCCAAAATTAAGGTGCTTGAACCAAAACCGAAATTGAAATACTTGCAATGGTGAAAGTTCTTAAACAAATGATAAAGCTTGAGATAGCATAACAGAACTTGATAACTTGCAAAGAATGAAATACAAATTGCCTTAAACCATTCACCACATGCCCATGATACTTGCAATAAAAAGAAAGTGCTTGTGAAAGATTATGAACTAGAAACAAGTACTTAATGAGATGTAAACTTGCAAGTAAAAGATTGAGAAAATATAAAATAGATTCCTATGCCTCCATGGGCCTAAACTAGATTTTGTGTGTTGCTTCTACCTCTAGATGATTTTAAGCCATCAAACACATTATAAACAAAACATTAAACTAGCCATACGATTTTTGGAGTTGGCTAAGCCAATCTCACTCCAAGGTGTAGGCAACAATTAGAAAATAAATGCTTTGAAAAGTAAAAATGAAATTAAAAAACCACTCACAATGGCACAAGGTGGAGGCAAACCTTCCTATTTTGTGCCAAAGAGGGTTGAGAAAGAATGAAATGAAATGCTAAGACAACCTAGCCACACAACCTTGTCCTAATGACAAGTGGGGCAAACAAATAAGAAATTGCAGAAAATTAAAAAACAAACCTAGCCTTACGATTTTGGGGGTTGGCTAGGCCAAGCTCACACCAAGATGTAGGCACTAAACTAAATTACAATGTACAAAAAAATATAGACAAGAATCCAAGCCTCTAGGGACTCCCTAGGGCTTGCTACAATGCTAGAATGATGAGAGAAGAGTTGGGTATTGTTACCCAACCAATAGAGGCCTTCTTTTTGTGTTTTAAGACCGAATTTTGACAACACTCCCCCTTGTACTGGCGAGAATCTGCAAAAAACAACAAGCTATTGCTTGCTGGAAATGCTACAAAACACACAAAAACTTTCTGCATAAAAATTTCAGCAAGTATAATGATTTATTGACCTATTCTAGATTGTTAGCAAAGCCAAATTTCTGGATATGTATGAACATAAAATGAATGCTAGAAAGTAAGGAGGTTCAAGTGGGTTGTGAAGGCAAACTTCTAGCTCAAAGCTAGCCTTGCAAACCCTTGAGATAACCTGGAACTTGTGAAACAAACTTGTGAGATATGAGCAAAAATGAGTGAGATAGATAAATAACACAAACTAATTTGTAATATCTACTACTCTGCTCATATAGATCTACAAGTACACTATTGAAAATCTACCCAAGCAAACTAGTTTGCTTGGGAAATCTACTGTATATCTCAAGGAAATGCTCCAACAAGAAACAATGTCACCTCCAATCCAAATGCACCAAGACAAATCTTTGATGCACAAATGTCCTCCAAATCTCTTTCTATTAAGAAAGTAGGAAGTTGCAACAACTAATTGCTACAAGTTCCTTTCCAAAAGTGAGAGCAAGAATGATGAAGCAAGATGGGAGAGATGAGGAGTGTGAGGATAAAAATGGGTAGCATAACAATAGTTCAAGAATTGGTGGAGAAATGAGCTTGAGAGGTCCTTCATTTATACTTGGAGAGACAAAGTTACCCCTCTTGGATCAAAGCCAAGTGTCCACCACCAAGCATAAGTGAGGATCTCAAGGAGGGGGCGCAACTCTAGGGTTTGGGTGAGGATTGATGAGGTGGAGTCAGGTGGAGGGTGTGGGACAAGTGCAAAGGATGAGTTGGAAGGCTTAGGAGGGCGCAACAAAGGAGAGAGGGCCCCACTCCTTCAATCTTTTGTTTTTCTAAAGTTTCTCATGAAGGGGGGGCGCAAATCCCCTAGGGGGCGAAATGTTTGAAGTGGGTGCTAAGTCTAGGGGGTGTGAAATGGGTAGGAGAAGGTTAGGATAGGGTAGGCTTAGGTAAAAACATCATCTCCCACCTTTACCTCAAACATTTAGCTCAATTTTACAAAATTTGACATTTTTACTATGTCATGACTTAGTAATTAAATTGTTGTTTTTGGTTGACTTGGACTCCCTATGGACGAACGCCTAGCGAAAGTTGTCCAACTGAGCTAAAACCTGGTCCAAGGGTGTAGAGGGTCTCATTCCATTTCTTTTGAGCGCAAATACCCCTAGCAAAAATCCCAAGGACCTAGTTTTTACATTTTTGATCAAAAATAATTAAAATTACCCAACTTAGGCAATTTTAATAAATTAAAAAAAACCTATCTAGACTCGACGAAATTCCGCAAAACTTTGAGAGATGTCTTACATGGTCATTTACAATATTCCTAGACACTAGCTACCAGAGGACGAAACCATTAGAACGCCTTTCACCACTTTGGAGGAATTATTGTGGGAGTGAAAAACTCAAGGGGAATTAATAAGGTTGGTTAGGCCAAATTAATAACCTGAGGAAAATAAACACTGAGTGAAAGGGATTCCTCTAATGATGAAGTCCTAAGATAACTGACCTAACTATGATCCATGCAGACCCATTACAATATTATCCCACGCAGGGGAGCAGAAATTCCATTTACAAAAATACATGTTGAAAGCCAAAAATGCCTTGTAGAACCAGGAAGTCTCTGATTTGGTAGCATATGATGATGCATATCTTGATGGTACATGGAGTTGACCCCCTAGTTGAATAGGTGGTCAACAGGAAGTAGAAGGGCCTACACTCCTATTGCAAAGACTTACCTAGGGTTAATCTTCTAGGAAGTAAGAGGGTTTACACCCCTAGAAGATCTTGCCCTAGTTCTATTTAAATCACTAGAACATCTTGAGGAAAAAAGGATGGCTAGGTTTTGTAAGGGTTTTAAACCAAGGTTCAAGTTAGCTCTCCCTCTTGATCTTTTAGCTATTATTTGAGTTCATTGCCCAAGGATAAATTGTTTTAATTGCAATGGAAAACGTAAGCTATTGCATTGGAATACGTGAAATAAGCTCATTTTGAAATCATTCTAATTTGATTTGGTTGCACTCATCATAAGCTAGTCTCCTTAGCCAAGGCGTTTTGGTTGAAGGGGATTTATTTACTGCTGTAATTAATCTAATGTTACAACCATTAGGGCTGAAGCAAAACACTCTCTTAAAATTGTCTTTTTCTCAATTTTGACCACTGAAAGTTGCATACAAATATTGGAAACTAATCTACAAGTTAAGTGCTTTTCATTGGAATATTTGTTTGCTGATTTCGATGGTAAGAATTCGCTGCTGTAGCAAAAGTTTGTTGCAACTTGCAGCCATATAGGGCTGTCATAAAATTGCTGATAACACTTGGTTTATAGCCCTTTCAACCATCAAAATCATTGTTTGAATATCAAAATGTTATCTACTAATCAAGGGTTTTTGTTCCGAGATATAACTTGCTAATTTTGACGGTGATTTATTGAAGCTGTTAACATTGCCTTTTTGCTGATATAAATTACAGTTTACTGCAATTTTTGGGACAACAAGGTTTCTTGTTGTTTCCCTTAGTGTTTGGGGGTTTATTTTCATGATCTTGGGTCTTCGGATAGTGGTTCTAACATTTGTTTGCAGGTTATTGATCAGACTCTTTCTTCCCTTCACCAAAGTCATCATTCTTCAAACCCTAAGCACTTTCATACCGTGACCTATAGGGGTTTTCCTTTCACTGCTTGCTTTCCCCCCTCATTTCTCCCTAGGGTCACCCGAGACTCCTCCCTTGTGGTGAACTTCTTCATCACTAAAAGAGGGAAGCGTTTATCTAAGGTGATAGTGGGTAGATGCTCCTGAGTTGTCACACATTTTTGGGTTAAGGTTGGCTTTTCTCAACCTTCAACTTGTGCGATAACAGTCCTATAGCAATAAAAGCGATGTGTGGTTTAATAATAATAATTCGCTTCTATAGCTTTGGATGCGAACCATTGTCTCGTATCTATGTGCCAATTTTGCTAGATATTCATAAAATGGACATATTGGAGGCTTGGATTTAGAATCCGAGCAATTTGTCTTCTTGAACTTGAAAGGGGGCCTCGAGCAATATCAACTCGTAAACTTTAGAGCAATATCCTACAACAACTTGTTGACACATCAACTATGACTTCAAAAGTAAATACGAAATACGAAATACGTTAATTCTCCCTATTGTTAATCAAAATTCAATGAAGTACTAAGAAATGCAATGGAAAACACTTCGAGCCTAGATCTCGCACATGAGTATTAAAATGTGCTAATACAGAGTTACATGTGAATGGAAAGGGATTAAAAATGAGGAAAAGATGATGTTAATATATGGTAATTTTGCGTCTCATCACAGGGTACAAAAGCGCTACCTATGAGGACTTGTGGGGGCCAATTCTTCAAGTAGAGAAAAGAAGGACATCAACTCTAGATTGGTGGAGTTGAAGCAGTCATGGGAGGTCTTGTTGATTTTTCAATAAGCTAGGTTAAGCATGAAGTTCATTCCATTTTAGCATTTAACGTAACCATAGACAATAATGTTGCAGCAACCAAGATCACAAGAAGAAACACCATGCACATGAACACAAGAAGTATCCTGGGAAACCCTTCTCAACAAGGGAAGAAAACCCAGCCAAATTCTTTGCTATATTCTTCAAGAGAAAGACCTTCACCACCAAGAAAGACCTAGCATACAAGAGGGTGTTCCAACCCTAGAAGACCAACGCCCAAGAGAGGTGCACACTTTTCCCAAGTAAATGTACTTGCTGAAATTTCCAAACTCACATGAAAGATATGTTTCCACAATGGGGATTTTACCTTTACTTATACTAACCTAAACCTCTCAACAAA
>SNQJ01S0046341.1:39040-56825 GCA_010110895.2 Picea sitchensis
TTTTTTTTCACCATCCACTGAATAGAAGGTTTCCTCCTAGGCACTGACCTCGGCACATAGAAAGGTGAGGATGCTGAGGGGCTAGGCATTGTGGAATGTGAGCTCGTGGATTGGATTTCCCCCACTCCTGAGGTGCAATCTCAAGCATTGTTTCTTCCCTTTGATCTCTCTTCTTATTCATATAAAAATGGATTGATTAGCAATGTGGACAATTTCTGGGGTAGATGCTTTGAAAATCTCCACTTATTCCCTGGGATTTTGGAAAGGTGGTATTTCAAGCGACTGATGCCACCAAACATTTCCATACCACATAACTTGCAATTCAACTTCATCTTGTTATGGCCATCATAAGGTAGACCATACACCCACATTGGTGTTGATTTTTCATAAGCTAGGTTAAGCATGAAGTTCATTCCATTTTTAGCTTTTCACTTAACCATAAACAATAATGTTGCAAAAACCAAGATCACAAGAAGAAACACCATGCACAAGAACACAAGAAGTATCCTGGGAAACCCTTCTCAACAAGGGAAGAAAACCCATCCAAATCCTTTGCTATATTCTTCAAGAGAAAGACCTTCACCACAAATAAGACCTAGCACACAAGAGGGTGCTCAAACCCTAGAAGACTAGTGCCCAATAGAGGTGTGCACTTTTCCCAAAGAAGTGTACTTGCTGAAATTTCCAAACTCGCAAGATAGATATGTTTCCACAATGGGGATTTTACCTTTACTTATACTAACCTAAACCTGTCAACAGAAGTGTCTATTGGCTCAACAAGTCCGACCTCTCTAAGTCACATTATTATTATTATTATTATTAACCAGATTAATCATCTTTTACATCTATTATTAATCACATTAAAGTGGGGCCGACCTGTACCGTTTACATTACAATTAGGGTTACAGGCAGGTCTGACTCTTGAACAACATATAGCAAGGGATCTGATACACCCACTAGTGCTCATCCACCAGGGGCACATCCATAGGGATGTTATATCTCTGGCTCACTGCATTACACAGAAGAACCAGATCTTCACATGTTCACATGTGCTCGTCCACAGACACGTCCACTCTACAGATCTTCTTTCCCACTGCCTCATACAGGAGAATCATGTGGAGTTTTCTCTTCAAGTCTGTTGCTTAGAGGAGGCTAATACATCATCTTCATTTATGTTCACATGACGATGCACCCAACACTTTGGGATTTCACACGTTCACCTTGTGCTCAGCCACAGGCATGTCTAACTCAACAGATCGCCTTTCCCACTGGATAATCATCTGGAGTTCTTCTCAACTCTTTGAATGGAGGAGGTCATCTCTACGTTCCTAGCTCTGTCTCAGGAAGGAACCACATACCCTTCTTAGGGGCTTTCTCCCAGGTTTGTAAGATGAGAGAGAGACTCACATAGCTGCAATGATCCACATCTCACGGGTTTGTAAGCTGGAGAATGTCTCACATAGCTGCATTCATCAACACTCTCTCTTAGCTAGGGAGGAATTCTTTATCATGCCAAGTCTCACACGAATGTATTTTAAATTTTGTCTTGGCCGGAGTTATCAACACTCCCTCTCAACTAGGGAGCCATTCTTCACGAAGTTAATTCGGTGAAGATATCTGCAATTTGCTCATGTGTAGGAAGGTACTGCATGTGTACGATTTTCCTTTGCATCATATCTCTGATATAAGGATATTTCATCTCATCGTATTTCAATCCATCAGGAAACACTGAGTTCTTAAGGAGCTTTACTCACGGTTCTTTGGTTATCATCATAGGATCCATCTCACGATCAAGTAAATCTGTCAGAAGCTTGTGAAGCCACATTGCTTCACACACTCAATGCTATATACTCTACCTCTGTGGTACTCAAGGTCACAGAGTTTGGTTTCCTGTTGCACTAGGAAACCATGGAAAACTTCACGATAGAACATCAGTCGGATGTGCTTTTCCGGTTCACTGTACTTTCTGCTCAATTTGAATCGGCATATCCTGCACACTCAAGTTCACACTAGAGGGATACCTCAGGCCATATCTCGTATATATCTCAATACATGTTTTGTTGTTGTCTAGTGAGTCTGTCTCGGTTGACTCATGAAATGACTAAGCACATTCACTGCATGGCATGAATCAAGTCTATTGTTAACCAGATACATTGGTGATCCAATCAGTTGTGGATTAGTCTCGTCTGAATCATCATCAATCTTCT
The DNA here is from genome assembly GCA_010110895.2 of Picea sitchensis. Lineage (NCBI taxonomy): Eukaryota > Viridiplantae > Streptophyta > Pinopsida > Pinales > Pinaceae > Picea > Picea sitchensis. The sequence goes on from SNQJ01S0046341.1 coordinate 41,248, forward strand.
TCTTTAAATCCATCACGGTGGATTTGCATTCTGTCATACTGAACTTCTTTAATATTTTCACTGTATATTTTCCTTGACTCAGGAAAATCTCATCGGTCCTCTGTCATACTTCTTGTCCCAAGAAGTAGTGCATCATACTCAGATTCTTCATCTCGAATTCAGAAATGAAGGATTACTTGTATCCAACAAGAAGGCTTTCTAAATAAGTCATCAGGATCAAGCTCTCGTCACCAACACTGTAATGATATAGGTTTGGATCAACAACACTCTTGCTGAAATCCAAACTCATCAAGAATCTATCTATCTGATATAGTTTCCAACTCATGGATGGTAGTACGGATGGAAGTGTATCGAGTTCACTGGATCAAGTGTCTCATCATAGACAACTCCCTCTATTTGTGAGAAACCTCTGGCTATAGATTTCGTTTAGTATTTCTCAACACTTCCATCAGCTATATGCTTGATCTTATAGATCCACTTGGAAGTTACCACTGACTTCCCTTCTAGTCCCTGAATAATGTCTTATACATCATTCTTTAAGATATACTGGTATTCTTTTGTTATGGCATCTTTCCATACCCGTTCTCCTGCTGCTTCTCTAAGACCAAGAAGCTCAACATCAATGAAGTGGCTCATGACTAAAGGATCGCTCGAAAATCTCTTTTGCTTTCTCGGTATGTGCCTGGAGAGGCTTGTATGTTTCTCTGCCTCTTGCAGAGTGAGTCTAGGTAGGCCTTTTATGCCCTACTGCAATATCTGTGAACATATCAAATGGAGCGACTGGATCAATTGAAATAATGTATGTCTCCCTCTAAACTGTTGAAGAGGGAGAAGGTATTGTCTTATTGTCAATCTCCATCTGAGATTCTCTGGATCTTTGAAAGAATGTCTCTTCTTCAAGGGAAACGTCTCTACTTGTCTCAATCTGTCTTTGACCAGGGATGTCGATCTGGAATGTCTTTGAAGATTCATTGTATCCTTTCTTTCTAAAGGATCTAGCTTGGAATTCTTCTCTTTGGGTACATGAAAATACACTGGGCACCCAAATAACCTGAAGAGTTCAATCTTAGGCTTTATTCCGGTGAAGACTTCTTCGGGAGTTATGTTTTTCAAATTCTGGTGAAGACTCTTGTTCTGAACATATACTGTGTCATGCATGCTTCTGCCCATAGAATCGTAGAAGGATTCTGATTATGCATTATTGCATTGATTATCTCAATGATAGTTTTATTCTTCCTCTTTCTCAAATAGTTTTGACTCCCTCTGAGTCAAGTAACTCCCTCTGAGGGATAGACATCTTCCTTTCTTGTTAGCCTATCTAGAACAAGAAAACAAAACGAACCAACAAAAGAATATCTCCTAAAGGAGAATAATGAGTACATCTCTAGAATCAAAACAATTTAAGGAATGTTGTCACGACTACAACACCTACTTGTAATGTAGCAGACTTTAGAAATATAGGTGAGAGGAATGAAAATTATAACAATCAAACCTGGAGTCTTCACTTCCAGTGTGTTGTTCCTCTGAATGCACTGAGATCCCTCTCGATCCATGACTTCAGCAAAAAGGTTCCTTCTGCAATTATCCTCATGACAATGATACAAATAATAAATATACAAGTGCATACCTGAGGGTGCTGATATGCTTTCTCCAATAGCACCTGGTTGATCTCTGTCCTCTGAGATCTTCATGAAGAAGGTAGTCATGGTGTCACCTTTTGTCATCTTCTACTTTAAAGCTGGCCCTTCAATGTAAGAGTTTGTGTAGATGATTGGCTTCCTTGTCTTGTCGTCATCTTCCTTCCATTCATCAATATCTTTGTTCATCATATTTTAGATTCTTCACAAACCCTTGTTAACTGGGCTAGAAAACCTAACGGCTAGGCTAGGCTAACAACCTTAGGTTTTGTTGGGCTTATGACTGCCAACAATAAGCCTTGAAAATTAGAAGAACACATGTAATCTTGAAGGCTTCTTCAAAGAGCTGCAAAAACCCTAAAAATAGAAATCTGCAGAAAATTGTGAAACCCTAGGGCCAAAATTTCAAAATGCTCGGAAATTCATTCTGAGAGTCTCTGGAGGTGCCCTGGAGAAGGTCGTACTCTCCCATGCCAAAATTTGTCTCAATGTCCAAGTTTTAGGGGCTGAAACACTCAAAAGAAGAGGGTCGTGCGGATTTTTTGGAAACGCTAGGAGGGTCGTACGGTTCTGCAGAAGAGGAGGGATGATTGGTAAAAGATTGTAGCTTGTGCGATGGGTTCTTCAAGACCTATGCTCTGATACCATGTTGATTTTTCATAATCTAGGTTAAGCATGAATTTCATTCCATTTTTAGCATTTCATTTAACCATAAACAATAATGTTGCAGCAACCAAGATCAGAAGAACAAACACCATGCACAAGAACACAAGAAGTATCTTGGGAAACCCTTCTCAACAAGGGAAGAAAACCCAGCCAAATCCTTTGCTATATTCTTCAAGAGAAATACCTTCACCACCAATAAGACCTAGCACACAAGAGGGTGCTCAAACCCTAGAAGACTAGCGCCCAAGAGAGGTGTGCACTTTTCCCAAAGAAGTGTACTTGCTGAAATTTCCAAACTCGCAAGATAGATATGTTTCCACAATGGGGATTTTACCTTTACTTATACTAACCTAAACCTGTCAACAAAAGTGTCTATTGGCTCAACAGGGCCGACCTCTCTAAGTCACATTATTATTATTATTATTATTATATTATAATTAATATTAACCAGATTAATTATCTTTTACATTTATTATTAATCACATTAAGGTGGAGCCGACCTGTACCCTTTACATTACAATTAGGGTTACAGGTAGGTCTGACTCTTGAACAACATATAGCAAGGGATCTGATACACCCACTAGTGCTCATCCACTATGGGCACATCCATAGGGATGTCATATCTCTGGCTCACTGCATTACACAAAAGAACCAGATCTTCATGCGTTCACCTGTGCTCGTACACATGCACTTCCACTCTACAGATCTTCTTTCCCACTGCCTCACACGGGAGAATCATCTGGAGTTGTCTCGTCAACTCTGTTGCTCAGAGGAGGCTAATACATCATCTTCATTTTTGTTCACATGACGATGCACCCAACACTTTGGGATTTCACACGTTCACCTTGTGCTTAGCCATAGGCATGCCTAACTCAACAAATCGCCTTTCCCACTGGATAATCATCTGGAGTTCTTCTCAACTCTCTGAATGGAGGAGGTCATCTCTACGTTCCTAGCTCTGTCTTAGGCAGTAACCACGTACCCTTCTTAGGGGCTTTCTCCCAGGTTTGTAAGCTGAGAGAAAGACTCACATAGCTGCAATGATCCACATCTCACAGGTTTGTAAGCTGGAGAATGTCTCACATAGCTGCATTCATCAACAATTGGGTCAAATGGTTTTGGCATTTTGAAATGTGTGAATCACTGATTAAATTTGTAAACCTATGGGACAAAAAAAATGGGGGAAGTTTAGAATCTAAATCCACAAAAAAACTTCAAAAATGCTACAATTAAACTACCATACCTACATAAATGTTAAATCCTCCATTAAAAAGGGGCAAAACAAGGTATATCTAATGGACATGCAAACCCTATACTAAACCTTGAAAAACAAAGAAAATGAGGGCATAATTTTGTTTACATACCTGGTTCAATGGATATGGTAGATTGGAGTAGATCCCCAATCCAAAAATGCTTGCTTAATGGCACCGAAAACAATGGATTTTCCCTTGTTTTCTTGATGGAAAATGGTTACAACACCATTAGAGCTCAAACCCCACAGGAAGCATTTGCAAAATGAGGAAATAGAACCCCAAAACCGGTTTTATAAGCCAAAAGGCACGCGGAAACCCAACAGGCCGATAATTTGCCTCGACTTGCGATATTATCAGCTATTTATCATGATAAATTAAATTATCGCGATAAATTCATTTTAAGGAAATTATCACGACAATTTATGGCAATATTATCGGCAAGTGTGGGTTTGGCGATATTATCGCGATAAATCCGATAATATCGCAATAAGTGTAACACTGAAATAAAGTGATGTAATAATGAGTTACTTAATGTAGTAATTAGTGTGGTAGATTATCGCGATAAATCCGATAATATCGCAATAAGTGTAACACTGAAATAAAGTGATGCAATAATGAGTTACTTAACGTAGTAATTAGTGTGGTAGTTAATGGTTAGATATTTGGTAGTTACATAATGTACTCTTCTCCTACAATTTAATGAGATAATCCATTATCTAATGACATCTGTATGAATCCACCCTTTCTCATTCTTATGTGTATTCCTGTCCATGCTTGTGTGTGTAAAACTCACAAAACTCAACAAGGAACTCAATCAAAATTGGTCAAACACACCAAGCATTGGACAAACTCACCAAGTTTTTGTCAAACTTGTTGATCTTGGTGCATTTGACCAAGTTTCAAACAAATGAGCAGAATTGGCATATTTCATAGGGGCACATTGAGTAGGCTCACAAAGACTTGTAACTATCTTACAACTTTCACCATCAAGATTTTATTCAGAAACACAAAAATCAAACTCTTACCATGTCTTGATGAAACCCTATTAAAAGATTTGCACCCATGCCCTCATCAGTATGATTTTTCCTATACCATGGGGTTACAAAAGCAGATTTCTGGGGATAGGCAAACAAATTATCTTTGAAATTTCAATGAAGCAGACAGAAGCGATCTAGTAGATAAATTGTGTTCCATAGGAACTGGTGGAAAGATTGACATCTGTATCTCTAATGTTTTCATCTTTTTTATCACATCAAACTTGCCAACGACCTCTTACCTTTATGATGCAGAGCATCTAGTGCATAGCTAGCCGGGTAATTTGCATATGAAGCAGCACTCATTATCACGGAGAATCCTAAACTGAAGTGCCCAGCCAAACAATATGTCAGAATGCTGAAAATGCGACTAAAACTGTACAAGTTAAAGCTTACATGTCTCATAATCAGAGAATTAATATGGTTTCCAACCTTGCAAAGAGTGAGCCAATCATGCCAATGTATGCCCACTTCCAGATAGCTTTCTTCCTGTTGTTGTAACTGCAAAACAAAATATTTGAACTCGTCTAACTCCGTTTATATCATGCTCATCCAATTCTCAATGCCTAAATCACTTCCTTGGGAAGAAACTTCTAAACTGGAAGCATACACCAGATTCGCTCCTAGTGAATATGTCAAAAAGAGGAAGAATGTGAAAATTTCAACTGTAGAAATCGGAATAAAATTCACACCTAAAACAATATTCGCCAGAGTCCACTATGTATCAAATATTACAATGGAGGCAGCCCAAAATCAATTTCAAAATTCACTAGAGGCATTGAAGCTTGTAATTACAGGAATACAGTATCTGTCAGTTATGTATTTGTAAAACTAACAGAACTTCCACAAGACATATCCAAGCAAAGGAAACGCAAGACTCCATTGCTGTAAAGAATTATTAAGATGGCTTTGGGACACGTAAATTGATTTTCAAGAAAAAAATGAACTATACATTCTTGTAGCCGCAATTGCTGCAGAGAGGTTCAGCATGGGAATTGCCAAAATTATAAACCGGAGCTCCTGAAGCATTTAAAAGGAATGAAACCCGTCATATCATACACAAATATTTCACATGAAAAGATATTACACAACTAAAATTTGAAGTAAGCACCAGGGAAAACATTTTTGACTTGGGTCAGACATACCTTGTGTGGAAGTTTGGAGTAAAGTACAATAAAAGCAAAGACAGGTAACATGTACTCTAGCATTCTTCTCTCAAGAATTACACCTAGCTGTCATTAGCAACAACGGTACCACAATTCTTAGAAGTTAGCCCATTTCCATTTTAAAACAACAAACTTTATGAGAAAATGGAATAACTAATAGATCTACACAAACAGTTTCCAAGCCTGCTGATACAAGGAAGAATCCAATCCACTTGATATATATCAGTCCTTTTCTAGCATGCATACTTCAGTCAGGAACCAGGTGAAACAAGAGATCGAAAATGATTTAATATGGGGTAACACTCCCATTCCAAGACCAAGACTAACGCTATTGATGCAAGGCTGATCCTTGAAGCAAACATAAAGTACCCAGGAAGAATAAGTCACATGGTTCTGATGAGATAACAATAATGGCAGGTGAATGGAGAAGCATCTTCGTTGTGCAAAGACCAACCTGCATATCTGGATACCACCGCAAGATAACAAACATTATTGGGTGTATTACTATGTTATTGGATATGCTGCACAGGGGGATGGATACACTGTAATTCATAATCCAGCAGCTAAGAAACAGGACACATCCCCTGGGGCCTACATGTCCATATCCCATGTGTTGGACACGAGTTTGACACATGTCCTTAAACAGGATACATGTCAAACTCATGTCTAATAAGTGCCCTGGGGTACCCTGAGGTTTTGGACATGTAGGGGGGCAAAACAAAGTTAGAAAAAACAATTTTCCCCGACTTTTTTCACTTTCAGCAATGGGAAAACACTCTAACATTGTGCATGTAGAGGAGAAAAACCAGATTTGAAGGGATTCCGGGAGATTTGAAGGCATTCTAACATCCTATATTTATCATTTCTACAATAGCAGTGTTCTTCATTCGTACTGTTACAACAAAATCTAGCACCCACAAAGTCTAAAGTCCCAAACACCAAGTACTAGCTTTGTGTAACTCCGGAAGGCTACCCACTGTCACCTCGGTAGCATAGTTTTAAAAACCAGAACCGGTCGAGGGTCCAACTGGAACCGGAACCGGTAATGAACTGGTCGAACCGGTTTCAATGAACCGGATTTTTAAAAAATACATAAAATATTTAAATTTTAACGAAAAAATATATTTTTAAGATTTTAAATCATGTTTCCAGAGCATTAGAGACAATTAGAGACAACATATCCAAAGTATGCTCATATATATATCAAAATGGCACCAACTGCAATACATATCTAGAGATCGGAACATAAATACATAACCAAGGAGGCTCTAAATGGCCTCTACAACAGCAAATAACATACTAACAAGAGTCAAGACTACAAGTCACTATCTCATTGATCAACATGATCAACGATCAACCATCACTACTGCTAGAAGTAGAAATGGCATGAGCATCCTCATCCTTGGCATCATCATCTGTCTCTGACTCAGACTCGAACTCAGCCTCAGACTCATCATCATCAAGGACATCTGTGACTATAGGTTTGATTGATGGCGCATTCTCTGAAGATTTTCCAGCTCCTATCAAGCTGCCAACTGGGTCTGTCTTTGACCATAGATTGGCTCTAAGTTTCAACTGTTATGTAAAGGTTTTGCTGCTGTTTTAGGACAGCCAACAGTTTAGGAACTTCTTGCTGATTTGTTACGGTTGTACTTGCAATTTTAGGTACTCTAGCATGTTGTTTTAGTAACCAGAAGTTAGCACATGCATACTAAAATAAATAAAACACACCTAGAGATATTTACAACTAAAAATAAGCAGATCTAAAAGACTAACACACATCATTTTGTACACAGGTATTTTTGGTCAACATGACCTTGGATAAACCCACACCCCCGGGGAAAACCAGTTTGGGATATATGTCTATATATGAGGAAAAGAGATGGTGGAATACAACAAGTACAAAATATAGATGAACCTGATAAAACAACAGCTTGATCCAAGCTGAAATACAAGTCCAAATGAACCAGGTGGGCCCTAGGAAGGTGCGCCCCTCATAAATGCTCTCAAAACCACCAAAACTGCTGCAGATGCAAACTGCGAGCTCTTAATGGAAAACCTCTCCATAGTAATCAAGCATTGGTGTGTGGTCTCCCTTTGAAAGTTGAAACTGATCCCACTGGAATCTGACAGGTGTAAGACCTCCCCACTACTGATGTGCCGTCCTCAACAAGTGCGCCCTCCACAACAATGGAATCTCCTCAGTAAATAAACCAAGCTCCAAGCTAGATGCCTCTCTCCATGAAAGTATGCGCCCAAGCTAGCCTCACCTCATGCAACAAACCTCATGCCAAAGCTCCCTCTCAATCTCTCCAAGTGAGCAAATGAAGTTATGAGCTCTCCTTTGCCCTTTGCGCCCCTCTTGAACCTCCATAAGGATACCTAAGATATGGATGGCTGAGATCATCCCATCTCCCATTTGATCAATGGTTGAGATCTCTCAAAAAGAATCTCACTCAATAACCCACTTTGGGTTAAGTTCCCTAAGTTCACTTTATGTCTCTAATTCACCCACAAAGTGAATTAATAGTCATTTTAGGCATAAATGACAAAATTTCACTTTTGACTTAAATCTCCTGAGTCAAAGTGAAATTAGACACAAAGTACATAGTACTTCTCACATGTGTTTAGGAGAGCAGAAACACATGGGGAACACCTCCCAAGGTACATAATCTCAACACTCCCTCTTACCGAGGAAGGTGTTCCTCACCAAGCCCATCTTGTCTCTGAAGTAGACAAGTTTGCCCCTTGGAAGGGCCTTGGTGAGTATATCTGCAACCTGGTCGTCAGTCGATATATACTGCAACTGAACTGCGCCTCTCTGAACCCAATCACGGATGGAGTGGTACCTGATCTCAATGTGCTTTAACCAGTCATGAAACACTAGATTCTCGGAGAGTTTTATGCAACTCTGATTATCACAGTGAATGACGGTCGGTGGCATCTCCTGACCAAACAATCCAACCAGCATCTTACGAAGCCAAATGGCCTCGCAACTGGCTTGATTGACTGCCATGTACTCTGCCTCGGCTGAATTCAAAGCAACTGACTTCTGCTTCCAGCTGAACTAGGAAACAAGTCCTAACCCCAAACCAAAACAACACCCTAAGGTGCTTTTTCTATCAATAGCACATCCTGCCCAATCTGAGTCTGTGTAGCCAACCAAACTAACTACATCACCTTTGATATAGTCTAGGCCATAATCAACTGTCCGAGCAATGTACCTCAAAACATGTTTTGCCCCTATCATATAAACACTCCTCGACTCTACCATGTGTTGGCTGAGAGTGTTCACGGAAAAACAAATATCTGGTCTGGTGTTAACCAGATACATGAGTGAACCGATCAACTACCTATAAACTGTGGCATATACCAACTGGCTATCTGAAGCACTAAGCTTCTTCCAGTTGGTAATCATAGGTGTAAACATGGGTCTGCAGTCCTCCATCTGAAATCTACTCAAAATATTTGCTGCATACTTCCCCTACCCGAGAAATATGTGACCCTCCTCTTGCCATACCTCCATACCCGAAAGTAGTGCATCAATCCAATATCACTCATCTCAAACTCTGATGCAAGTCCTAGCTTACACTCAGCTATGAGATCCTCGGCTCTAGTGATGAACAAGTCATCCACGTATAAAATGAGAATGAGCGTGTCCTCACCTCTAATGATGTACTAGACGTTAGGATCAACATCACTCTTCATGAAGCCCATATGAAGCAAGTATGTGTCTATGCATGAATACCAAGCTCAGGGAGCTTGCTTCAGACCATAAAGTGTTTTTCTCAAAAGACACAGGTGATTCTCCCTATCACTCACCTCAAACCCCTGTGGATCCTCTATGTACACCTCCTCATCAATAAAGCCATTCAGAAATGCGGTCTTCACATCCATCTGGTGAATGCTCCAACCCATCTCTGCTGCTATGGCAATGATACTCCCGATGGAGGTGTATCTCACAACTGGTGCGAATGTCTCGTCATAGTCGACTCCCTCTATATGAGAAGCCTCGTGCCACAAAACGGGCCTTGTGTTTCTCAATGCTGCCAACTGCAGCAAAATTGGTTTTGTACAACCACCTGGAAGTCACAACTGACTTCCCCACTGGCCTCGGAACCACCTCCCAGACATCATTGCGCACAATGGAGTCATACTCCTCTACCATGGCCTCTCTCTAGACCTATTGGTCCATTGCCTGCACAAATATTTGTTTGATTTAGCTCTTGGGCTCCCCTACATTCTCTCTTGCCTCCTTCAGGGTCTCCTGAAACCATATAGGTTTCCTCTTCCCTGAAGTGGTCAACAGAGAAGTAAGGTGTCTTTGCCCAAGAGTGACTGCCTCAAGACTCGTCTCAACACTCTGAGAACCTGAAGTCTGTGCCCCTTTGACTAAATATGCTCTAACTATGACCCTGAAGCTGTGCATGGTGACCCTGTCACCCCTGATACTGGTGTACCTGAAACCTGAGGCTGTGCTCCCTCTGAGACCTCAATCGGTGCCTTTGCATCATCCTCAACTCTAACTCTTGACTCAAGAGATCTCTGAAAAGCCCTATTCTCCTCAAATCTGACATCTCTACTCACCACCACTCTCCTAAGTGGCGGAATGCAGACGCAATAGGCTTTGGACACCTATGAGTATCCAACTAGAATCCCCTGCTGGGCTGTGGGGTCTAGCTTTGTCCTCCTCTCCGAGGGGACATGAGAAAAGGTCAAGCACCCAAAGATCCTGATGTGCTCGACATCGGGCCTCCTACCAGTGAAAGCCTCCTCAGGAGTCATCTTCCCCAATATCCTGTGGGGGCTCCTATTCTGCAGGTAAAGTGCAGTAGCACATGCCTCTGCCCATAAGTACAAAGGCAAACTCTGATCATGTAGCATGGATCTCGTTGCACCGGTAATAGCCCGGTTCTTCCTCTCGGCAACCCCGTTCTGCTGGGGGTTGGATGGTACGGTCATCTGTCTTCTAATGCCATGCTGGGCACAGAAGTCTATGAACTGTCTGGAGGAATACTCACCCCTGTTATCCGACCGCAAGACTTTGATTCTCTTTCCAAATTGGTTCTCCACAAGAGCTCTGAACTCTTGAAACCGTGTGAAGACCTCACTCTTGACCTTCAGGAAATAGATCCAAGTCTTCCTTTAGTAGTCATCGATAAATGTGAGATAATACTCACAACCACTCAAGGACTTCTGAGTCATGGGCCCACACACGTCCGTGTGTACTAAATCCAGTATCCCAGCTGACCTAGTGTCACTGCTGGGGAACGAGGCCTTGGTAAACTTACCAAGCGCGCACCCTCTGCAAACATCCTGATGCTCTGTACTGATCTATGGCACTCTGATCGTAACCTCTCTCAGTCCTCCGAGAGCCATCCTATGATGCCATAACTCACATATATCTCCGCTGCTATCGTTGCTCATTGTCAATGCATGAAGAGGCTGAAAAAGCAATCTGAACAGTTTCCCATCCCTCACTCCAATCACTTGTCCTGAGGCAAGTGAAGACCCCTGAGGATGAATGAGAACCTCAATGCCTCTGAATGTTACCTCAAGACCTCTATCCTAGAGGGTAGAAACTGAAATCAAATTCTTCTTCAGCCCAAGGGCATAGAGAACGTCCCTGAATGATATAGGTGGCATGCTATCTCTCCGAAAGGTAACTGTACCAATCCCAACAACTCTGACCAATGTGTCATCTCCAAGAGCAATCTCCATCCTGACCTCGGTGTCTCTGAGATCAGTCAAATGCTCTTTGACTCCAGTCATATGGCTCGAAGCCCCGCTGTCAATATACCAAATACTGGGTGTCATCTCAACTTAAGTGCAGCATATGAGGAAAACACACTCTCTCTGAAACTGTGTCTGAAACTCTGCCTCCTCTGTTGTAACTGCGGTACCACCCCTCTTCTTCTTCCTATTGGGACACTGTCCAGCATAGTGCCCCAATTTCTTACAAACAAAGCACTTCACTTTGCTCATATCTCTCTTCTGACCACTACTCTGACCATTGCTGCTCTCTCCTCCACTCCCCTATGGTGGGGCCCCAAACTTGGGACCATGTCGACCCCCACAGTCGGCCTTCTTCTTGCCCTTTTTCCATGTTATCCACCAGTTTGCACAAGATGGATTTCCTGAAGCAGTCAGTGCTCATATGACAGAGTTCAGAGTTCAGTCGGTCTTGCAAAAGACCACCTTTTTCCGCATTTCCACCATTGTAATAAATGACCTGAGTATGAGATATTGTAAAAGGTTATTGGACTCTAGAGCTGGAGTATGTGTTGGTGGTTAGGCCTTGGCATGGAAAACCAATGTCTAGTGTCCAAATGTATATGAGCTCATATTAGGTCATGTTGATTGAGTCATTTGGAAATTGTGGCTAGGTTTGATAGGTTTTTTTTTTAATGTTTTAGTGAATTAATTAAATTCCCGCAAAAATGAAATTTTTTAATTCTGGGTCAATAAATTGTAAAAATATGGCATCAAATATTGTCAGATTCCATATTTATGGTCGTTTTCCAATCTAGAGTATCATGTAAACCCCTATTTCCCATCTTTCAAGACAAAAAAATGATTATTATCACTAAAAAATCAAATTTACTCTAAATTTACGGAAAATGGGTAGTTAAATTTATTTCCTATTTTTTAGGAGAACTCGGGAACATGTTGGAAACATGTTTTTGTCATGTCCCCAGTCGACTGGAAGCCTGGGCGAGTTAAGCTAAGGTGAGGTCGACTTCAACTAAGGTGATGTGGACTTGGGGGAGATCCCAATGTGGGAACTCAACCCCACCTTCCTAGTTGGCGCATGCTAGATGAGGGGCGTGCATCCCACTGAACTCACGCCACTCCTAACTCTCACTTCACTCCCTATCCACTCCACTCTCACCTCACATCAATCCACCTCACTCACTCTCCACTCCACACCACTCCCTATCCACTCCACTCATCACTCTCATTCACTCACGCATCTCCCTATTCACTCATGCATCTACCCTAACCCCAACACATGTCTCCCTCCCTCACACATAACCTAACCCTAGCGCATGCCTTCTTGGAGTTGTCACCACCAAAGCTATATAAGCATGGCTACCCCTCTTCCATTCATTAGACTTGGAGCTTTGGAAGACAGGCCGCTATTGTAACATTGTATCATTTCTTGAATTGAATAACGAAGACTTTGGAGTTCTATTGTTGTGGATGCTATGTGTGGATGCTTGGATCTAATATTGCTTTTATGAGGTAACTTGTATCTTGTATTTCAGTTTTGTATTCTATTTGCAAGGCTTTGAAGGTATGCTATCATACATTAGGGTAAGATAAATTTAGTTTGATTCATCTTATTTCTTCCTTATAAATCATAGACTTTTGTATTGCATGCTTCGTTTTCGATTAAACTAACATGCATATTTGAGCATTGTTTTGTAGGAAAGACCTTTTAACAAGTGTTTGCAGGATTGAAGTACATTGTTGTAGGTTATCCAAGCTTGGAGGATTGATAGGTTGTTGCTTCAACCGTCATTGTCCAAGAATTTCAAAAGATTGAGCTCCCTCTACTCTTCATCAAAGGACCCCATCGCCCATAAACTTTGAATTTTTGAAAGAAAAGAGTTTCTTCTCCCTCTCATTTCTCTTTAAAATTATTTGGCTACTCTTTCATTTCATGCTTAAGAAGTTAGTCTTAAATCAAAAGTTTAAATTAGTTTCCTTTGCATGCAAAGTTTCTAGATCTAGTTTATAATCTTTTCAATTCAAAGAAGTAGATCTAGGGCATTTTCTAGCCTATTTTCTTCTAGATTTGAAGCTAGATTAGTGTCTTGTTTAAAGTTTAAGATCAAACTAACTAACTGGCCTATGCTTGTTGTTTTAGGACAGCAAACAGAAACAGTTAGAAGAGCCTAAGTTTAGTTCATAAAAAGTGTCTAAAAAGTCCAAAAATTCCATTTTTGCCTCAGATTTTTTTTGGAAAAATTTTGATAAATTTTTTTAATCTTGAAATCTTTTTTGTCATCTTTTAATAAACTTTGTTTGCTGTTTTCTTGCAGCAATACAAAGTCCAAGGGGATATTCTGCCAAAATCAAGGCTTCTAGGGCACCCTGGGGGGTTTTAACTTCATCAATGAAGTTTTCTTTTTCTTCTTATTTCTTGTACTTTCTTTAATGATCCAAAAGTTATAAGGATCCCCTTTCTTTCCTAAAGTTAAAAGCTCAAAGAAAACCTTTGTTCTTTGTTATAATAGTTGCAATAAAACGAGCCCTTTTGTGCCCAGTTTCTCCATCCCCATTAGGGGGATTTGTGTTCTTGGTTTGGCGTTCTTGTTGCATGCTTAAATCTCTTAATCAAACACACAAGTCAAGTAAATCGAACACACACTCGTTATTTTGCATGCATGGCTTATTAATAAATTTTGAATCTCTTATGCATGCTTAGTTCAGTTTGCTTCAAGTCTTTTTCAGCGATAAATCTTGCAACCTTTTTCAATTTCTAAAGTATCTTGTAAATTATCTTTCAACTACAAAGCAGGGTACTAAATCTAAGTGTTGCAACAAATCTTTCCCTTTTTTCAAGTATTTGTGCAAGTCTTTCAACTACAAAGCAGGGTACATAATTTATCTCTTTCAAGCATTACAAAGTAATTGAACCTTGTTTGTAGTCTAATTAGGAAAATCCTATAAGGAATATTCGCTTTAGTGGAAACGTAAGGGAATTTGTGAGGTTATCTGGCGGAAACTTTGAGATCTAGGTTCTCTCTGTCGGATCCCTTCACATTTTCTTGGGCTTGTGTGTCAAATCAGAGGGTTTACCCTATTGGATCTGCGACATTGCTCAACCTCCACTTTAGGGACCCTTCCTAAGGACGATATCTAGTTTAGACAAACACTTTACTTTCTTTGCAATTAAAATATTCTCATTAACTGAACATCAATTTACCTTGATAAAACTTTCGATCTACATTGCCCACGACTTCATTTAAGGCACTGGTATAATTGGTATATCTATTTTTTATGTGAGCAATCTTTTACATTCATATACATTGTCTAACTTTTATGCTTAAATCTTGCAGATCTTGTATCCTTTGATTTATGCATGTTTATGAGCAAGTACTTTATGATTATGATGATGATGATGAATGCTAAATGTTGATTGGTTAAGTTTTATTACAAGGAATAAACTCCTAGATTAAAGTTCTTTTGCTTTCTTAGTTAAAGAGCCTTAGATTATTTTTTATAAGAACTACCCCCCTTGGCTTCGCTAGGAGTTGGCCTAGACGGAGGAGTTGAGGATCAGGTGACAGCATCTTGACTTGAGACTTGCCCCCAAGGACACACCAAGTGGATTGAAGGTTTCTTCCACATTACCCCAGGTGTGTATAAGGACGACAACAATTCAAAGAGCAAGATCCTCATCACCCTGACCAGACTGTTGTTGTTGTTGATGTCATTGCCCAGAGGCCTCTGCTACAAGCCTAATCTCCTCCTTGACAAAGTCATCCCACATCCTCTCCCATGTAGGCATGACCTCCTTGGAAACAATGCCACAGACAAATGGACCCCACGATTTGGTGAAGCTATTCATAGCTTGCCTCACCAAAGAGTTAGGATCCACCACCTCTCCGACGACTCCAAGATCGTCTCTGATATGAGTGTAGCGACCAAGGAATGAAGTCACTGACTCATAACTGAGCATGCGAACTGTTGAAATAATGTAACTGCGAAGGGCATTCTTATTATTTTGTTATTGGATTAAATCCCCATTGTGGATTAATCATGTCATTATTATTATTTTTATTATTAGGTTAAATCCCCATTGAGGATTAA